>JAWQFJ010011138.1:32500-33689 GCA_034096865.1 Theodoxus fluviatilis
CACTAACACACACACTAATACGCACACTAACACACACACTAACTCACACACTAACACGCACACTAACACACTTATTTCTCTCTTCATCGCTTCTTTGCCTTGACAGAGCAGTGCGTTACGCATGACTTGAGCGGCCCAACACAACGGGACCTCTTTGTTGACAGAGCAGTGCGTTACGTATGACTTGAGCGCCCCAACACAACGGGAACTCTTTGTTGACAGAGCAGTGCGTCACGTATGACTTGAGCGGCCCAACACAACGGGAACTCTTTGGATTCCAACTGAATGACAACAGTTCTCACATCTACTCTACACAGTCGGCCTTCAAGTTCGGACTCAGCGGGGTCAGCCAGATCTACCAGGTACCCACAGTCTGGTCTGCTGTGAAAGGGAGTGGGAGGGAGAGAGGTAGAGAGAGAGAGAGAGAGAGAGAGAGAGAGAGGGAGGGAGAGAGAGAGAGAGAGAGAGAGAGAGAGAGAGAGAGAGAGAGAGAGAGAGAGAGAGAGAGAGAGAACTATCAAACTCGAAACTTTATTGATGGGGCCACCAGCCCATTTATTATTTACAAATGACAATGCAACACAATCTTCATACTTTGCCACATTTATGACAAAACTCCATTCAACTCCAATATAGCGACTTCTTTCCTTTTCATCGCATGGTATAGATATGTGCAAACAGCGAGAGAGAGAGAGAGAGAGAGAGAGAGAGAGAGAGAGAGAGAGAGAGAGAGAGAGGGGGGGGGTAGGGAGAGAGAGAGAGAGTTAGCTTATGAATTTTCCAGCTTACATCTCATTGGTGTTTGCTAATTCTTGGCAAATACTTGCAATGTATTCGATAAAATTTGCCGCGTCTTGGTATATATTCGTTTAATATTTCAAGTGTTTCGTTTTTTAATTGCTTTTCGCCAAGACTTGGCAAATATTTGTCAAGACTTGGAATATTGGCTCGACAGGGAATGTTTGCTATTAAGTAATTTGCCAAGACTCGATGATTATTAGCCATGATTTAATTGTCAATTAAGAACAGGCTTTTGGCGAACGGGACTCCGTAGGCTGACGTCAAGAGCCGAGGAGGTCCGAAGATAGCCGAAGAGAGATGCCATTATAATTCCCTTTGCAATACGGACTACCGCCTCAGACCTACATCAATATTCCCCAAGCAACTCAGAGACGCTTTTCTGTGTGAC
>JAWQFJ010011139.1:0-15000 GCA_034096865.1 Theodoxus fluviatilis
CATGATGGTAGGGGGTGCCCTGTTCGTATGATCGCCTGCAGTGCGAGCTGTGAAAAAGGATGAAGTTTTGGCTACAGAAAGTTCCAGAGCAATGCCCAGCCGTTTTCCACGTGTGACGCTGCATCGCCAGCGTGCTGAATGGAATTCTGCACTCGCTCTCGCCTGGAGGAAAACCTCAGCCTCAAGATTACAAGATTCTCCTTTGCAAGTTTTTCCCCCTACAGAGAATGCTCCACCGTCGCCCTGCCCTCGGCAATTGACTTCAGAATTTCTCCAATGTTCCAGAAAAGCCCTGCTGTAGAGCGGAGTCTGCCTCCGTCATTGCGCCGACATTCCCCATATGCTCACGGCCGTCCCGCCTCCTGTCACGACAGACATAGCGGTATCGTCTGCTAATGATCTACACGGAGGACCGAGCTACACGTCTTCATCTACGTTCATCCCCTGAACTCTTCACCACAGCCAGCCCAAGTTCAAGTCTCAGGACCCCGTTTCCTCTACTTGGAAAAGAATACCGCCTGCCTGCTCCCATGCAGGGCATTTCATTTTCATCGGTTGTGAAAGTGAATTCCTCAATGGATATCCAAAACCCCCTCTCCCCCCCTCTCTCTCCAGTTGTGCTCCGCTCTCGTGCCCGCTCGGGCTCACTCGCCTCTGATTGGCTGAAAACGTCGAAGCTCAGTTAAGTATCATATTGGTCTGGCAGACAGTTTGATTATATTTTCGGGGAATGATTTATTTTGCTTATCATGCTTAGATTTAATTCATTGTTTATTGTATCAACAATTTCACTCTTAAATATTTGACTTATCCATGATTAAAGACCTTTGAAATTCCCATCTCTCATTTACAGACGTATTTCATCATTGTTTGAATGGGAATGGAAGGTTCCAAGTAGGTAGGAGCAGTTTACCCCTAGACAGAAAACGATCCAAAACCTGAAGATTAATCATCTTATACCTGCTTGTGACAGAGGTGTAGAGAGAAAGAGGTGTGTAGAGAGAGAGAGAGGTGTGGAGAGAGAGAGAGGTGTAGAGAGAGAGAGGTGTGGAGAGAGAGAGAGGTGTGGAGAGAGAGAGAGGTGTGGAGAGAGAGAGAAGAGAGGTGTAGAGAGAGAGAGGTGTGGAGAGAGAGAGAGAGAGAGAGAGGTGTGGAGAGAGAGAGAAGAGAGGTGTGGAGAGAGAGAGAGAGAGAGAGAGAGAGCGGTGGAGAGAGAGACAGAGAGGTATAGAGAGAGAGGTGTAGAGAGAGAGATAGAGGTGTAGAGAGAGAGAGAGGTGGAGAGAGAGAGAGAGATAATTTATCTTAAATATACGTCTATGAAGTGCAAATTGACACGAAATAAACATGGACTGACGAGGAAATTGACCTACAAGGACAGAGATCAACTAACGCACAAATCCGGAATTACTGAGAACACGCACAAGCACGCACGCACGCACACATACACACGCGCACGCACACACACACACGCACACACACACACGCACACACACACACATATACACACACACGCACACGCACACACATACACACACACGCACACACACACACGCACGCACATACACACACACACACGCACACACACACACACGCGCGCGTGCACATACGCACACACACGCACGCATACACACACATACACACACACGCACGCACACACACACACACACACACACACGCACACATACACACACACACACACACAGACACGCACACGCGCACACACGAACACACACATACACACTGGTAACTCAGCGCTCTCATCACCATGACATTGTCCACCTTTTGCCTTTTGCGCCTTTTTTTGGGGTGGGGTGGGGGGTTGGTGGGAGGTTTCGGTCACAATTTAAGCTTTATGTATATGTTCAATAGTTTCTACAAGCGATTTAATAGCTCATCAATTCAGGTGCTAATTCTGTTTTGAGTTAACTTCTCTATTTTAGCAAGAGAATTGGCTGCTTATTTCCGAATTACGGTTGTTCATTAGCATAATTGACACCGTGTTTCTTTTCTGCGCGTTTTCCTCCATACCCGGACCATTTTCTGTGGTTTGGAACTACCCTATCCGTGGCTTCGTCTTCAATAATAGAAACGGAGTGGGAGCTGAGCTGTGGCAGCAGTAAGAGGAAGCGACTGTGTAATGGGGAAATACGTTTTCGGAAGTATCTCACCTGAGAGAGACTTTGTTTTTGCTGGTGCGTTGAGGGTGGGATTGGTGGTCCGAAGGCGGTGTAAAGATTGAAGTGGAGGGTTTGAAGTGAGTGGAAGTTGAGTTCTGCCCCTCGGGTGATGAGCGGTGTTCGCTCTGAAGGTGAGTTGTGGTGAGTAGAAATGATCGTGAGTTGGTTGTGAGAGGATGGCGATATAGGAGAGCGCAGGAGGACAGAGATGAGTCCGCCTACTGAGAGGAGAGAGGAGAGATCAGTCCGCCTACTGAGAGGAGAGAGGAGAGATCAGTCCGCCTACTGAGAGGAGAGAGGAGAGATCAGTCCGCCTACTGAGAGGAGAGAGGAGAGATCAGTCCGCCTACTGAGAGGAGAGAGGAGAGATCAGTCCGCCTACTAAGAGGAGAGAGAGGAGAAATCAGGCCGCCTACTGAGAGGAGAGAGGAGAGATCAGTCCGCCTACTGAGAGGAGAGAGGAGAGATCAGTCCGCCTACTAAGAGGAGAGAGAGGAGAAATCAGGCCGCCTACTGAGAGAGAGAGGAGAGATCAGTCCGCCTACTAAGAGGAGAGAGGAGAGATCAGTCCGCCTACTGAGAGGAGAGAGGAGAGATCAGTCCGCCTACTGAGAGGAGAGAGGAGAGATCAGTCCGCCTACTGACTGAGAGGAGAGAGAGGAGAGATCAGTCCGCCTACTGAGAGGAGAGAGGAGAGATCAGTCCGCCTACTGAGAGGAGAGAGGAGAGATCAGTCCGCCTACTGAGAGGAGAGAGGAGAGATCAGTCCGCCTACTAAGAGGAGAGAGGAGAGATCAGTCCGCCTACTGAGAGGAGAAAGGAGAGATCAGTCCGCCTACTGAGAGGAGAAATCAGTCCGCCTACTGAGAGGAGAGAGGAGAGATCAGTCCGCCTACTAAGAGGAGAGAGGAGAGATCAGTCCGCCTACTGAGAGGAGAGAGGAGAGATCAGTCCGCCTACTGAGAGGAGAGAGGAGAGATCAGGCCGCCTACTGAGAGGAGAGAGGAGAGATCAGTCCGCCTACTGAGAGGAGAGAGGAGAGATCAGTCCGCCTACTGAGAGGAGAGAGGAGAGATCAGTCCGCCTACTGAGAGGAGAGAGGAGAGATCAGTCCGCCTACTGAGTGAGAGGAGAGAGGGGAGATCGGTCCCCACACAACAGAGAAGCAGACGAAGAGAAGAGAGAAGCAGACGAACAGAAGAGAGAAGCAGACGAAGGAGAGAGAGAGAGAGAGAGAGAGAGAGAGAGAGAGAGAGAAGCAGACGAACGGAAGAGAGATCGGCACCGCACACACAGCAGAGACGGGCAGAGAGAGAGAGAGAGAGAGAGAGAGAGAGAGAGAGAGAGAGAGAGAGAGAGAGAGAGAGCGGGCAGTGTTGGTAAAAGGTTAGTGCGATATTTTAACACGGGTTAATGGCTTTTTAACTTGTCGAGGGCTGACCTACGTATTTTATGTTTTTATGTAAAAAGGCCGACCGAAATTTTACTTGTGCTTTTACTTTTTTCGCCGTTGGGAGTTGAGTATGTGAAGAGAGTCGATCAAATTTTATAAGATTGAGTTATTTAGGATGTTGTGTTTGAGCCATATGTGAAAATGTAACTTTTCTTTTCTATCCCCTGTTACGAGTATTTTATGTTGAACATAAAGGCGTGTAAGTAACCCGGGACCTATTTCTATTTCGTTTTTGTGGATCCCCGTAACAGACTGTGACAAGACAGGAAAGTGTGTTGGGTCGGTCCCATTCTGTGAACCCGAGTCAGTATCGACTCTGGCACAGTTCGCGTAATAGACTTGACCCTTCGCACACAGCATTGCGCCAAAAATAGTTCGTTCTGATACTATTTTTGCTCCATTTTTTACAGAAATCACTCAAATGTCAAAACTTGTTTCCATGTCAACAGAAACATTTGTTTCATCGAATAAACGCTTGTCTATTGCCTCAAGAAGAATAAGTTAAGAGTTTTGTGCGAAATAGTCTTAGAACTACGTATGTCAGGGAGCAGATCGGCTATCCCACAAGCCTTTCGTGTGACGACCTCCATTTGCATATTTCGGACGAAACCCTTCCATCACGTGATGTCAACTGGGCTAGAGACACTTTCGCCGGTAGGCGAAGTCTAGTGAACTAGAATGGGGCCAGTCCACGTTTCACTGTGACGAAATCTCGCCTGCAGTGCGAGTCGACGTCATCACGTGCCGGGATTGGGTCAGTCTGGCACGGAGCGCCATTCAGTCAAGGGAACGTTTGCCTTGCAGTGACGAGTCTTTTTGCGTCCTGTGTTGCGACGTCTGCGTTCGTTCCTTGTTTTCCCTTTTTTTGTCACACAAGACTGATTGATGAAGACTGGGCACATGAAGTCTGGGCGTGCCAGACTGTCAATGGAACCCAGATGCTAGCTCTGTGGAGCGCTGGGCCGCACCCAGTAGTATCTTGGTACCGGGGTTTCAGAGAACCTCTTGCTAGAAACGCTCAACATTGTAACCTGTGTTGGGGCCAAGAAAGGGTGTCCCTGTGTAGGGTCACTGTTTTGTTGCTTTGTTTTGATGAACTGTGAACTGTGCTTTTTTGCATTTGTGGGATTGTTATGCCTTGTTATTGTTGTTGGTGTTCACTCTTTTCTGTTTAAATTGAGTTCTCGCACATAGATTTCATGTTAATGAGACATTTTCTTATTCTTTGGCTATCGGTGTACTTTCGTCTTAAGTTAAATGTGTGTCCCAAAACCAGAGTAGAGCCCTAACGTTGCCAGGATGCAGATATATACGGACGGACACACATGCACAATGGCACAAAATGAAAAGTTTGAGACATTGCTGAACAGGAAAACAAATGAGCGAACCAATGAACCATCAAACAGACATGGTCACATATACACTCACTCACTCGTTAACTCACTCGTTCACTCAATCACTCACTCAATCACTCACTCGCTTGCTCGCTTGCTCGCGCATTCACTCTCACTCGTTCACTCACTCTCACGCTCGCTCGCTCATTTACTCACTCTTATGCTCGCTCACTCACTCACTCTCCCACTCGCTCACTCACTCTTACGATTTCTCTCTCACTCACTCTCGCGCTCGCCAACTCACTCTCACTCGCGCTAACACTCTCACGCTCGCAAACTCACTCAATTGCTCTCACGCTCGCTCGCTGGCTTGCCCGCCCTCTCGCTCGCTAGCCCGCCCGCTCGCTCGCTTGCCCGCCCGCCCGCTCGCTTACTTACTCAAAAAAATACACCATGACCACTACCAATATAACGCACCCAGACACGTGTGCATTCGCGGGCACACACACACACACACACACACACACACACACACACACACATACACATGCACGCATGCACACACACATGCATATACACGTGCGCATGCACACACACACACACACACACGCGCACACACATGTGCACATATGCACGGCACAAAAGATCGTAGGATGCGCCGCCTAGATACTTTTACAGAACTTCCGCGAGTACTGATATTTTTACTCTCCATATCATCTATGGCAAAGTGTACATAATATCCAATTTCAGCAAGATGCTCTGAAGCTGAAAACAAATATGAAAAGGAGGCAAAACATGGGGCAATGGTGTACGGTACTTACTGAGTAGTAACAGCAGCACCATATACGGGTAGAATCCCACCCGGTGTGAGGACACGAAGGCCATGGGGGCGTCTCGACGTGACGTCACAGTTGTGGAGCAACTGCGCCTGTGGACAGAAACAACAGGAGTGAGTTTCGCTGTGTCTGACTTCTGTGTGCAGTGGTCTTTCGCACAGTCACCCTGCTTCTTGGAAGTCCGGCATGTCACTATTACATTTCCTCACAGTCCCAAAGAGCAATCTTTTTGTCATGATCTTTCGAGTGGAAATAACAGTGTGAAGTTGCTGTGCACACTGTTGAGATCACTCGGCTGACTGCCAGATATATCCACACAGGACACACTGTGATGTTCATGAACATGATGGACCATGTGGAGGCCTTAGTGAGGTCAAGGATTATAGGTTACACAATGATAGCTCATACCGAGCTTTTGCTATATAAAGTTACAAGACGCTGCACCTAGCGGCGAGTATTAGGGGTATGGATGCTTCTGTGTATGTTACTGTGTGTGCATAGGAGTGTGTCTGAATGTGACTGTGTGCTTTCCTCTGTATGTGTATGTGTTTGTGTGCACACACTTGTGCATGTGTGTGTGTTTGTGTGTGTGTGTGTGTGTGTGTGTGTGTGTGTGTGTGTGCACGTGTGTGTGTGACTACAATACTGATGATAAAAATGTTTCTGTCAAGGGGCCAATAGGAATTTGGAGCTGACATTCGAGCAATTTTATGAAGAAAGAATTTAAAGCAAACCATTATTAAATTCCACTATACATAACATGATGATACATTGATAGTATACACAGATTACAAGAAGTGACTGCATAATCATGCTGCAATTTGTTTTTCCTCATCTTCTATGAAATATATCAATGAATCTATAATTGTGTTGCTAAAAATATATATAAATTATATAAAGTATGTGTCATTGGAAAGATAACTGCAAGATGGCTTCAGGTTTCGTAGTAAGATGTTTTTATGTCAATACTTTCTTTTAACCCTGGGTTTGTTAGTTAATTAGTTATTTAGCAAAATAACTCAAAACGATAAAAACGGATCTTAATGAAAATTGGCGGAAGGTCAGGGATTCTCCCAAATAAGAATCCAATGTATTTTGGAGGTAATATGGTGTCTCGTTTAGGAATTACGACCACAAACGAAAATTTTTATTGCAAATCAGTTTCATCACGAAGTTGATGACGTCGAACTATTAAAGACATCGTTGTAAGTACGTACGTGCATGGACTGTTTGATGCAGACAGACCTCGCTTCGAACCAACCAACAGCAGAGAAACCAGAGGCCACTCTCTCAAACTCCCCAAACTCCACTGCAGACTAAACGTGAGAGTCAACTACTTCTCTCAGAGGGTCGTCAACACATGGAACAGTCTTCCTGAAGACGCCGACAACTTCAAGGCTAGTACGTTAGACTACTTCTGGAAAGACAGCCCTACTATGTATAACCCAACCTGCTGCACCTAGACTGCATAATAGCCGCCACGCATGCAAGTCTAGCACTAGGAACTATGAAAATGCTACACAGCCTACCTCATAGAATTTTTCAAGTTTAAAAAGCTTGATGTAACCACTGTTTACATTTTGCCCATGCACACGCTGCCATGGTGAAAACTCCGCAGTAAATCTGACCTAATTTCTGATTGGCCAAAACTACGAAAATGTGTCACGGGAAGTAACTCCTGTATAGTTTTGAATCATACAAATTCGCACTTTTAAAAGTCATTTTTCACTGTTTAATAGATACGATCGAAGCGGGAACTTTGTTGTTTTCAATCCCCAATACCATGTACTATCATAATATAATATGGGAACATCGTCCATATTTTGGCTGAGCGGACCTGAACGATCCGATGCCATGCCCTGCAGTCTATGTGGCCCTGTGTCCGTTCATGCGCTGTCTCAGTGTCTGTCTCGTCTCACCGATGTACCAAGCACCAGGGCACTCTTTGCGGCATCTGATCAGGTATACCAGATTGTTGGAGCCGCAGGTGTAGTGTCCCCTGATGAGGTAGGTAGTCTTGTCTCAGGTGACGGTCGAGTCTGGGCAGATGATGTTGCACGTGAGACAGCGGGAGGTGTTGCAGGGTTGTACGCTTCCGGGGCTGGCAGGGCTGAGAGGAGGAAGTTGGCTCCGTACCAGTATCTGCCTCAGGTTAGGTGGTTGCCTGCCTGAACGCCAGGAGAGGAGGAGCTGGAAACACCTCGGAGAGGAAGGGATCGTCCGCCAAGAGGTGGTGGAGTCTTTGCAGGCCGTGTCGCAGTCTTTCAGCTCCCGGGAAGTACTGTACCACGAATGGGACCCTGTATTCTATTCTATTCTATTCTATATTGTGGTTATATATGCTATTTCGTATCGCTGGGAGGCTGGGAGTGTGTGTGCGTTGCTGGATTAGGTAGTTGATTTGCTGTCTAGTTGTCTGGTCGATTGGTCGTTCGTTCGGTCGGTCATTTGGTTGGTTGTTCAGTTGGTACGTAGGCACGTAGGTAGGCACGTAGGTAGGCACGTAGGTAGGCACGTAGGTAGGCACGTAGGTAGGCACGTAGGTAGGCACGTAGGTAGGCACGTAGGTAGGCACGTAGGTAGGCACGTAGGTAGGCACGTAGGTAGGCACGTAGGTAGGCACGTAGGTAGGCACGTAGGTAGGACGTAGGTAGGCACGTAGGTAGGCACGTAGGTAGGCACGTAGGTAGGCACGTAGGTAGGCACGTAGGTAGGCACGTAGGCACGTAGGTAGGCACGTAGGTAGGCACGTAGGTAGGCACGTCGGTAGGCACGTAGGTAGACTCGTAGGTAGGCACGTAGGTAGGCACGTAGGTAGGCACGTAGGCACGTAGGTAGGGACGTAGGCACGTAGGTAGGGACGTAGGTAGGCACGTAGGTAGGCACGTAGGCACGTAGGTAGGCACGTAGGCACGTAGGTAGGGACGTAGGTAGGCACGTAGGTAGGCACGTAGGTAGGCACGTAGGTAGGCACGTAGGTAGGCACGTAGGTAGGCACGTAGGTAGGCACGTAGGTAGGCACGTAGGTAGGGACGTAGGTAGGGACGTAGGTAGGGACGTAGGTAGGCACGTAGGTAGGCACGTAGGTAGGGACGTAGGCACGTAGGTAGGCACGTAGGTAGGCACGTAGGTAGGCACGTAGGCACGTAGGTAGGGACGTAGGTAGGCACGTAGGTAGGCACGTAGGCACGTAGGTAGGCACGTAGGTAGGGACGTAGGTAGGCACGTAGGTAGGCACGTAGGTAGGCACGTAGGTAGGCACGTAGGTAGGCACGTAGGTAGGCACGTCGGTAGGCACGTAGGTAGGCACGTAGGTAGGCACGTAGGTAGGCACGTAGGTAGGCACGTAGGTAGGCACGTAGGCACGTAGGTAGGGACGTAGGTAGACACGTAGGTAGGCACGTAGGTAGGCACGTAGGTAGGCACGTAGGTAGGCACGTAGGTAGGGACGTAGGTAGACACGTAGGTAGGCCAGCAGGCAGGCACGTAGGTAGGCACGTAGGTAGGCACGTAGGTAGGCACGTAGGTAGGCACGTAGGTAGGCACGTAGGTAGGCACGTAGGTAGGCACGTAGGTAGGCACGTAGGTAGGCACGTAGGTAGGCACGTAGGTAGGCACGTAGGTAGGCACGTAGGTAGGCACGTAGGTAGGCACGTAGGTAGGGACGTAGGCAGGCACGTAGGTAGGGACGTAGGTAGGCACGTAGGCACGTAGGTAGGCACGTAGGTAGGCACGTAGGTAGGCACGTAGGTAGGCACGTAGGTAGGCACGTAGGTAGGCACGAAGGTAGGCACGTAGGTAGGCACGTAGGTAGGCACGTACGTAGGTAGGCACGTAGGTAGGCACGTAGGCACGTAGGTAGGCACGTAGGTAGGCACGTAGGTAGGAACGTAGGTAGGCACGTAGGCACGTAGGTAGGCACGTAGGTAGGCACGTAGGTAGGCACGTAGGTAGGCACGTAGGTAGGCACGTAGGCAGGCACGTAGGTAGGCACGTAGGCACGTAGGTAGGCACGTAGGTAGGCACGTAGGTAGGGACGTAGGTAGGCACGTAGGTAGGCACGTAGGCACGTAGGTAGGCACGTAGGTAGGCACGTAGGTAGGCACGTAGGTAGGCACGTAGGTAGGCACGTAGGTAGGCACGTAGGTAGGCACGTAGGTAGGCACGTAGGTAGGCACGTAGGTAGGCACGTAGGTAGGCACGTAGGTAGGCACGTAGGCACGTAGGTAGGCACGTAGGTAGGCACGTAGGCACGTAGGTAGGCACGGAGGCACGTAGGTAGGCACGTAGGCGTAGGCACGTAGGTAGGCACGTAGGTAGGCACGTAGGCACGTAGGTAGGCACGTAGGTAGGCACGTAGGTAGGCACGTAGGTAGGCACGTAGGTAGGCACGTAGGTAGGCACGTAGGTAGGCACGTAGGTAGGCACGTAGGTAGGCACGTAGGTAGGCACGTAGGCACGTAGGTAGGCACGTAGGTAGGCACGTAGGTAGGCACGTAGGTAGGCACGTAGGTAGGCACGTAGGTAGGCACGTAGGTAGGCACGTAGGCACGTAGGTAGGCACGTAGGTAGGCACGTAGGTAGGCACGTAGGTAGGCACGTAGGTAGGCACGTAGGTAGGCACGTAGGTAGGCACGTAGGTAGGCACGTAGGTAGGCACGTAGGTAGGCACGTAGGTAGGCACGTAGGTAGGCACGTAGGTAGGCACGTAGGTAGGCACGTAGGTAGGCACGTAGGTAGGCACGTAGGCACGTAGGTAGGCACGTAGGTAGGCACGTAGGTAGGCACGTAGGTAGGCACGTAGGTAGGCACGTAGGCACGTAGGTAGGCACGTAGGTAGGCACGTAGGTAGGCACGTAGGTAGGCACGTAGGTAGGCACGTAGGTAGGCACGTAGGCACGTAGGTAGGCACGTAGGTAGGCACGTAGGTAGGCACGTAGGTAGGCACGTAGGTAGGCACGTAGGCACGTAGGTAGGCACGTAGGTAGGCACGTAGGTAGGCACGTAGGTAGGCACGTAGGTAGGCACGTAGGTAGGCACGTAGGTAGGCACGTAGGCACGTAGGTAGGCACGTAGGTAGGCACGTAGGTAGGCACGTAGGTAGGCACGTAGGTAGGCACGTAGGTAGGCACGTAGGTAGGCACGTAGGTAGGCACGTAGGTAGGCACGTAGGTAGGCACGTAGGTAGGCACGTAGGTAGGCACGTAGGTAGGCACGTAGGTAGGCACGTAGGTAGGCACGTAGGTAGGCACGTAGGTAGGCACGTAGGTAGGCACGTAGGTAGGCACGTAGGTAGGCACGTAGGTAGGCACGTAGGTAGGCACGTAGGTAGGCACGTAGGTAGGCACGTAGGGAGGCACGTAGGTAGGCACGTAGGTAGCACGTAGGTAGGCACGTAGGTAGGCACGTAGGTAGGCACGTAGGTAGGCACGGAGGAAGGCACCTAGGTAGGCACGTAGGTAGGCACGTAGGTAGGCACGTAGGTAGGCACGTAGGTAGGCACGTAGGTAGGCACGTAGGTAGGCACGTAGGTAGGCACGTAGGTAGGCACGTAGGTAGGCACGTAGGTAGGCACGTAGGTAGGCACGTAGGTAGGCACGTAGGTAGGCACGTAGGTAGGCACGTAGGTAGGCACGTAGGTAGGCACGTAGGTAGGCACGTAGGTAGGCACGTAGGTAGGCACGTAGGTAGGCACGTAGGTAGGCACGTAGGTAGGCACGTAGGTAGGCACGTAGGTAGGCACGTAGGTAGGCACGTAGGTAGGCACGTAGGTAGGCACGTAGGTAGGCACGTAGGTAGGCACGTAGGTAGGCACGTAGGTAGGCACGTAGGTAGGCACGTAGGTAGGCACGTAGGTAGGCACGTAGGTAGGCACGTAGGTAGGCACGTAGGTAGGCACGTAGGTAGGCACGTAGGTAGGCACGTAGGTAGGCACGTAGGTAGGCACGTAGGTAGGCACGTAGGTAGGCACGTAGGTAGGCACGTAGGTAGGCACGTAGGTAGGCACGTAGGTAGGCACGTAGGTAGGCACGTAGGTAGGCACGTAGGTAGGCACGTAGGTAGGCACGTAGGTAGGCACGTAGGTAGGCAGTAGGCACGTAGGTAGGCACGTAGGTAGGCACGTAGGTAGGCACGTAGGAGGCACGTAGGTAGGCACGTAGGTAGGCACGTAGGTAGGCACGTAGGTAGGCACGTAGGTAGGCACGTAGGTAGGCACGTAGGTAGGCACGTAGGTAGGCACGTAGGTAGGCACGTAGGTAGGCACGTAGGTAGGCACGTAGGTAGGCACGTAGGTAGGCACGTAGGTAGGCACGTAGGTAGGCACGTAGGCACGTAGGTAGGCACGTAGGTAGGCACGTAGGTAGGCACGTAGGTAGGCACGTAGGTAGGCACGTAGGCACGTAGGTAGGCACGTAGGTAGGCACGTAGGTAGGCACGTAGGTAGGCACGTAGGTAGGCACGTAGGTAGGCACGTAGGTAGGCACGTAGGTAGGCAGGCACGTAGGTAGGCACGTAGGTAGGCACGTAGGTAGGCACGTAGGTAGGCACGTAGGTAGGCACGTAGGTAGGCACGTAGGTAGGCACGTAGGTAGGCACGTAGGTAGGCACGTAGGTAGGCACGTAGGTAGGCACGTAGGTAGGCACGTAGGTAGGCACTTAGGTAGGAACGTAGTTAGCTACGTATGTAGGCACGTAGGTAGGCACGTAGGTAGGCACGTAGGTAGGCACGTAGGTAGGCACGTAGGTAGGCACGTAGGTAGGCACGTAGGTAGGCACGTAGGTAGGCACGTAGGTAGGCACGTAGGTAGGCACGTAGGTAGGCACGTAGGTAGGCACGTAGGTAGGCACGTAGGTAGGCACGTAGGCACGTAGGTAGGCACGTAGGTAGGCCCGTCGGTAGGCACGTAGGTAGGCTCGTAGGTAGGCACGTAGGTAGGCACGTAGGTAGGCACGTTGGTAGGCACGTAGGTAGGCACGTAGGTAGGCACGTAGGTAGGCACGTAGGTAGGCACGTAGGTAGGCACGTAGGTAGGCACGTAGGTAGGCACGTAGGTAGGCACGTAGGTAGGCACGTAGGTAGGCACGTAGGTAGGCACGTAGGTAGGCACGTAGGTAGGCACGTAGGTAGACACGTAGGTAGGTACGTAGGTAGGCACGTAGGTAGGCACGTAGGTAGGCACGTAGGTAGGCACGTAGGTAGGCACGTAGGTAGGCACGTAGGTAGGCACGTAGGTAGGCACGTAGGTAGGCACGTAGGTAGGCACGTAGGTAGGCACGTAGGTAGGCACGTAGGTAGGCACGTAGGTAGGCACGTAGGTAGGCACGTAGGTAGGCACGTAGGTAGGCACGTAGGTAGGCACGTAGGTAGGCACGTAGGTAGGCACGTAGGTAGGCACGTAGGCACGTAGGTAGGCACGTAGGTAGGCACGTAGGCACGTAGGTAGGCACGTAGGTAGGCACGTAGGCACGTAGGTAGGCACGTAGGTAGGCACGTAGGTAGGCACGTAGGTAGGCACGTAGGTAGGCACGTAGGCACGTAGGTAGGCACGTAGGTAGGCACGTAGGTAGGGACGTAGGTAGGCACGTAGGTAGGCACGTAGGTAGGAACGTAGGTAGGCACGTAGGTAGGCACGTAGGTAGGCACGTAGGTAGGCACGTAGGTAGGCACGTAGGTAGGCACGTAGGTAGGCACGTAGGTAGGCACGTAGGTAGGCACGTAGGTAGGCACGTAGGCACGTAGGTAGGCACGTAGGTAGGCACGTAGGTAGGCACGTAGGTAGGCACGTAGGTAGGCACGTAGGTAGGCACGTAGGTAGGCACGTAGGTAGGCACGTAGGTAGGCACGTAGGTAGGCACGTAGGTAGGCACGTAGGTAGGCACGTAGGTAGGCACGTAGGTAGGCACGTAGGTAGGCACGTAGGTAGGCACGTAGGTAGGCACGTAGGTAGGCACGTAGGCACGTAGGTAGGCACGTAGGTAGGCACGTAGGTAGGCACGTAGGCACGTAGGTAGGCACGTAGGCACGTAGGTAGGCACGTAGGTAGGGACGTAGGTAGGGACGTAGGTAGGCACGTAGGCAGGCACGTAGGTAGGCACGTAGGTAGGCACGTAGGTAGGCACGTAGGTAGGCACGTAGGTAGGCACGTAGGTAGGCACGTAGGTAGGCACGTAGGCACGTAGGTAGGCACGTAGGCACGTAGGTAGGCACGTAGGTAGGCACGTAGGTAGGCACGTAGGTAGGCACGTAGGTAGGCACGTAGGTAGGCACGTAGGTAGGCACGTAGGTAGGCACGTAGGTAGGCACGTAGGTAGGCACGTAGGTAGGCACGTAGGTAGGCACGTAGGTAGCCACGTAGGAAGGCACGTAGGTAGGCACGTAGGTAGGCACGTAGGTAGGCACGTCGGTAGGCACGTAGGTAGGCACGTAGGTAGGCACGTAGGTAGGCACGTAGGTAGGCACGTAGGTAGGCACGTAGGTAGGCACGTAGGTAGGCACGTAGGTAGGCACGTAGGTAGGCACTTAGGTAGTCACGTAGGTAGGCACGTAGGTAGGCACGTAGGTAGGCACGTAGGTAGGCACGTAGGTAGGCACGTAGGTAGGCACGTAGGTAGGCACGTAGGTAGGCACGTAGGTAGGCACGTAGGTAGGCACGTAGGTAGGCACGTAGGTAGGCACGTAGGTAGGCACGTAGGTAGGCACGTAGGCACGTAGGTAGGCACGTAGGTAGGCACGTAGGTAGGCACGTAGGTAGGCACGTAGGTAGGCACGTAGGTAGGCACGTAGGTAGGCACGTAGGTAGGCACGTAGGTAGGCACGTAGGTAGGCACGTAGGTAGGCACGTAGGTAGGCACGTAGGTAGGCACGTAGGTAGGCACGTAGGTAGGCACGTAGGTAGGCACGTAGGTAGGCACGTAGGTAGGCACGTAGGTAGGCACGTAGGTAGGCACGTAGGTAGGCACGTAGGTAGGCACGTAGGTAGGCACGTAGGTAGGCACGTAGGTAGGCACGTAGGTAGGCACGTAGGTAGGCACGTAGGTAGGCACGTAGGTAGGCACGTAGGTAGGCACGTAGGTAGGCACGTAGGTAGGCACGTAGGTAGGCACGTAGGTAGGCACGTAGGTAGGCACGTAGGTAGGCACGTAGGTAGGCACGTAGGTAGGCACGTAGGTAGGCACGTAGGTAGGCACGTAGGTAG
>JAWQFJ010011139.1:22500-35000 GCA_034096865.1 Theodoxus fluviatilis
GCGAGGGAAGAAGAAGAAAAAACTCCACTTAAGCTTTTCAAGGGAGGTAACTCTTTCTCCTACATTAGCTTTTAGTTGGTTGTGTGACCTCCCTTGATTCAAGTTTTGAGAAAATGTAATGCTTGCCCACAATATGTTAGCACTGTCGTTTCGGTTTAGTGTTCTATTCGAGCGGTGCCGACTCTTGATGTGCAGCTGCAGCATGGTATATCTCATCAGCTTCCTCAAGGAACGACCACTCTGCATCTGCTGGCTCGTTCATTTGGTTCAGCAGCGCCCACTCCAGATAGCATGAACACGTTTTACTTTTTTCTCGGCCTCAACCATCGCCATTCACATCATTCTTTGGTATTGTTGGAACAGTTGCTCGACCTTGATTAATTCTATCAACTTTACACTTAGTATTTGCTTGGCCTCGACTGTCGCCATGTGCATCACATTGTGGTTGTGGTAGAGGTATTTGCTCGTCCTCGACCACTCCATTCTCTACTAAGACGTTTAAAATGGTTACTGGAAGGAATGCTGTCGGTGACTTGTGGAGGTAACTGTTAATACAAATCTCCTCCGAGAATATGAGTCAACATTCTCACTAGGGATAGGAGTGACCCACACCTCTTCAGAAAGGGTCGTTTTGATTCAAAACAAAAGTTTAATATCGGATTTCTGCAACAAGAGTTTCTTTATTGCCTTGGCTGGATTTGTATGTACCTATCGGTTCCAAAACGTCACCTGAGGTTTGGCAGAGTCCTCTATGAGCCTGAGTGGTTTAATAGCACCCCCGCCCTTTTTTCTTTCTTCAACTATTTCCATTTCAAGTATTTGAAAGGAAAATATAATTTATTCAACTGTCGTCCTATTGTTCACATATCAAAGCTATTTCCTCATTCTCCTTTACACTTGCTGTGGCCTGTACGCTGGGCTTTGAGCAATATCACGACATAACACGAATCTAGCGGGAAAGCCATTATCGGATGTGTGGTGAGGAGCTTTTTCACTTCAGCAAAGGCCTGGGACTGTGCTTGATCCCATGTCTATTGGGCATTTTTCCTTAACTGTTCATTGAATGGCTTCAGTACAGTGGAGAGGTTGGATATATACCTGGTCTGGTAGCTGACCATACCAAGTAGGCGTTTCAGGTCAGTGACGTTCTCTGGGTCTTGGATTTCAAGGATTGCTTTGATCTTGGCCTCATCTAGTCTCATGCCGGTGCCGCTTACAGTATGTCCAAGGAAGTCGATTTCCAGTTTCCTGAATTGACATTTTTCTTGGTTCACTTTCAGGCCGACCTCGTTGAGTTGATGCAGGACTTGTTTCAGGAGTTCTTCTCGCTGATGTTCATTAGGACTGTGCAGGAGAATGTCATCCATGTAGCATAGGACACTTTCCATCCCGGCCAGGATATTCTCCATGATGCGTAGGAAGATTTCAGGGGCAGAGATGATCCCAAAGGGAAGCCTTTGAAAGTGAAAGCGGCCAAAAGGTGTGATGAAGGTGGTCATTTTGGCTGAATGTTCATCCTGGGGAATCTGCCAAAAGCCCGAGGTTGCGTCCAGCTTGCTGAAGATTTTGGGTGAGTGTAATTTATGTATGATGTCATCCATGATGGCATCACGTACCTTTCGCGTTTCACGCTTTGGTTCAGACGTCTGAGGTCAACGCATATGCAAACTCCTCCTGACTTCTTAACCACAGTCACCATTGGGGCACTCCAGTCAGTTGGCTCAGTCACTTCTTTGATGATTCCATCAGACTTCATTCGTTTCAGTTCTTCAACTGGCTTCAGCAGGGGAATTGGGATTCGTCTGGCCACAGTTACGCTGTAGGATTCTAATTCTGACTGGTTCACAACTCAGATGTGTTTGGTCTACTTTTCCAAAGGTAGGGTCGGCAACTTCGTTCACTCGTCTCACCAGTCCCATACGCATTGCTGTGTCACGGCTAAGAAGGCTGTCTGTATAGCCATCAATCACGAATACTCTGAAGGAGAATCGACGATCATCTAGGTGGGTGGTGGCGATGAACTGTCCACATGACTGTATGATCCCATCTGGGCTCCGTAGGATGGCGTTAGATTTCCTCAGCTTTGGCGAATGTGTGAGGTTGCTGAAGGAAGATTCAGCCATGATTGAGACGTCAGCTCCAGTTTCGATTTTTAAGAGAATCGCTCTTCCACCGATGTTGAGGGTTACTTTCCAGGGTGGTTGTTATCCTCACAGCTGGTTGCTTCGTCTTCACAGGTCCCTAGGAAGTAGATTTCTCTCTCATGGACTTTATTTACAGTTCGTGTTCTGCAGACAGCAGCAAAATGACTCTGCTTCCCGCATTTTCTGCAAGTTTTCCCCTTTGCTGGGCATTCGTTTCTTCTGTGGGTCTTCACGCATTTCCCGCTTTCGTGCGTTTCTTGTTTGTCCTTCCGATGTCCCTGGCTTTGCTTCCCCGTGTTTCTTCTTCCTCTAAAGGATCCATCACGGTTGTTGCTGGCAGATGAGTGCACTGCAGCCACATCTGGCTGGCGCTGGATGGAAACTTGGTTCTTCACAAGTTCATAGTGGCGGGCAGTTGGGATGGCTCCATTTGCAGCTTCTCTGACACTTCCTTGCCGATCAGTCCAATCACCAAACGGTCTCGGATTGTGTCTTCCTTTGCGCGAACTCTCCATGCTTTGCCAATTCGTAGAGTGCACGAACGTACTGCTCCACGTTTCCCTCAGGAAAGGAATTGCGCTCTCTCATGAATAATGCTCCTCTGCGGCACAAAGTGATCATTGAATTTGCCCAACCTTGAGTCAAAGTTTTCAGCTCTGTTGGGGACCCCTTTAGTGGGAGCGGGAATCGTGAGTGAGGAGAACATCTTCTCCGCCTCTTTTCCCATTGCGTACATTAGGGTGCTCACCTGCACGGCTCCGTCTTCTTCGGTCAGTTTGGTAGCGGTGCGGTAGCGTCAAAATATTTGGCGCCTCTCCGGCCATTCGTGGGGCTTGGGGAAGTTGAACGAATCTGGAGGGTTGAATGAAGGCATCGTGGCTCACTCACTGGTGAGGTGGATCTGTTACTAGGACATCCCACTTCTGACACCATGCAGTGGCCTGTACGCTGGGCTTAGAGCAATATCACGACAGAACACGAATCGAGGGTAAAAGCCATTGTATTTAATTCAGTTACATGTTGATCGCTTAGGATCCTGTTACACGTGGGTCGCTTAGGATCCCGAATATAGGTAGGAGTTATCTCCCTTGACAATAACCTTCTGAAGAAATACCTGTACCGTCACGGTTACTATTTTTGCATTCCATTAATTTGTTTTTGCACCATATGCTACATGTAACTTTTCTTCTCTATGTCAATTGGTGTATAAGCAGACTGACTCGATGTTCCTGGAACAACTTCCAGACCTTCTGGAATTTACAAACGCCACCCAAGGCGTTTCCATCGTCCTCGGTGATGTCAACATCCTTTCGACTGTCTGTATGCCCACATCTCATCCAAGACTCTGGACATTTTAGACACTTTCGAGCTGAAACAGTGTGTGCAAGATCCTACTCACGTTAAAGGTCACGTGATAGACTGGCTAGTTTGTAGAACTGATGACAGTGTTGTTCAGTCAACCACCATGACTAGTGCTATAGCCACTGACCACTTTTGTGTAATGGCCACTCTGGACGCTACTGTCCCTCGCACTCCGCCGGTTTCTTTGACTGTTCGCAACGTGCGCCTTGTTGATAGACCTGTTTTTTGTGATGATGTGAAATCAAAGCTCTCTGTACTCCCGTTTGTTGCCGCTGGCGATCTTGACTGTGCGTTACGCGACGTCTTGGACGTTCACGCTCCGGCTACGAAACGGAAGGTCTCTTCCGTTAAGACCGACAGCGCCCCGTGGTTTAATTCTGTTAGTGACGAGGTCAGGGCCGCCAAGCGGCAACGACGCCGAGCTGAACGTCAGTGGTTGAAAACTGGACTTACCATTCACAAACACCTTTTTGTCCAGGCCAAGAACTTAGTTACCAAACTCATGTATGATGCTAAAGTTAATTACTTCAGCTCTCAGATTGTGGATAGCGCGTCGTGTGGGCAACTGTTCGGCATCTGCAACAAACTCCTCGGTAAAACCAAAAAGGTTCTCCTTCCGTCAATCTTCTCCGTTCTGGAACTTCCTGGCCGTTTTCTTGAATTCTTTGAGAACAAAATTCAAACCATCAGACGGGATCTCGATAGTCAAATCCCGAATCCTCCCACCGTTGCCGGTCGTTGCTTTCAGGGCGTTCCGTTCACCACTTTCCAGACTGTGTCTGAAGAGGCTGTCAAGAAAGTTATTCTCGCCTCCACTCCCACCACTTGCGACCTTGACCCCATCCCCACCCCCCTTTTAGTTGAATGCCTTGACTCTCTTCTGCCCTACATCACATCTGTTGTTAACGAGTCTCTCTCATCTGGCACCTTCCCTTCCGTGTACAAGTGAGCCATAATTAAGCCACTCCCAAGGACTACTACTAAAGGACGTGCACAGCGTGATTCCTGACTTCGCTAGCGGAGGCCATCGCTTCGTTTGCTAACTACCACTTTCTACCTAACACAATCATTAAAATTGAGTCCTTAGGTGCAACACAAATTGCCTGAAGCCTAGATATAGATATATTTTTAAAATTGTAGGCATGTTTAGGCTTTGAAATACCACATTTACTCGGACTGACAGCATTGCACCCTACTGTACAAGACTAGTAATAGTAGAGCTGTGATCACTCGACATGATTAATAAATAATAGTTTTTAAAGTTCTGAATCACATTTGCTCTACAAAAGTTGAACAATGAGTTAATTACATATTTTCAGAGATTTTGGTTAGACATTTTTGTAAACAACTACTACCGCGAGGGTAGCCCGCGGATTGAAATAGGCTACCCCCTGGCTGGCAACACAGGGCAACAATGTTCCCACTGTCTATCCTTTCATCCCTGACACTTTCATCACATTCCACCATCCTTCAAACTTGAGAACATCCATCTCCCTCCTTTTATTTTGTAGGTGGGTTTTCATTTTTGTTTCAACTGCTCTCCAATCAAGTAACTGTTATATGATCTCAATTCAGATCTATACATAGCCTTTTTGTTAAATTCAGATTAATTTCCACAGCATTTTCATGGGATGCAATTATATGATGAACATATTGGAATATTGAGATTTAAGGCCAATATAATAAACAATGCAAAATATATACTATTTTATTTTATTTTATTTATTATAAAGATATTTTCTCAATGTTTGCACTGTTTACACTTCACACTGTGAATGTCACTTTCTGCAGCAAATGAGTTGAAAGAAATGTGTCATGATAAATACAGCTTCAATTAAAGTTACAGCAGTCAAACAATTTATGGACAGAAACACA
Organism: Theodoxus fluviatilis; assembly: GCA_034096865.1. Classification (NCBI taxonomy): domain Eukaryota; kingdom Metazoa; phylum Mollusca; class Gastropoda; order Cycloneritida; family Neritidae; genus Theodoxus; species Theodoxus fluviatilis. Next base: position 27,882 of record JAWQFJ010011139.1, read on the forward strand.
TCCATCCATCAAAGAGACTAGACAAACTGTCAACCCAGAAGACTTGACACAAAAATGGACAAGACAGATATACATTGACATATGGACTGAGAGACCAGCAATTCTAACTCTTGATTTTAGAGAAATGCACTTAAAATCCTTAATTAAACTACACATCTGTTTCCATCTTGTTCATCCATCCCCCCCTCCTCTCTCTCTCTCTCTCTCTCTCTCTCTCTCTCTCTCTCTCTCTCTCTCTCTCTCTCAACTCCACACCTCAAGTTTCCATATGGCTCAGACTGAAATTTTTTTTATAGAAAATATAGCAAGAGTAAATATGCTTGAGATAATTGTTCATCCTCGAATAAGTAACCCTGCAATTAAAACACATTCATTCTCTCTCTCTCTCTCTCTCTCTCTCTCTCACATATGCACAATTGCATATGCACATACATGCACAAACATAAAAATTCACACACACACACACACTCACACACACACACACACACACACACACACACACACACACACACACTGTTCATTATTTGTCACTTCCAAGGACTACTACTACAATGACGGAAATATGAGATTCATGAAAGTTTTCTGACATGAAAACACAAACGAACCTGTCACTTGATCTTGAAATTATCACATTCTTGTGCTGTTTCTGCAAGTCTTTCTCGGGATTGAATGAGGCCAGTGAAGAGATGGTATCCTTTTGAAGAAAGTGCCTCAATTGTTTGTCTTCGTCTTTCGCCGGACGAGGTGAAGGTTTGGGCGTGGGCAGGCACGATGTCGGCACATTAAAAACACAAGGAGGGATCGCAGGCCGTGTGGCACAACCAGACAATGTTACCATAGGAGGATTGAGTCCCCAATGTTTTTCACAGATGAAGAACTTCGCTGGGTCTAAAACAACCAGCCACTTCTGTCTCTCAGACTCGTCTCTTGGCAGTCTAAACACACGGCACTTATTCTTCTCGTTGTAATTTCCTTTGCAGTTCACCACACCACACTTATTAGGCATTTTGAAGGCACAGAAACAGCAAAACACTTGGTAAACAAGAATGTTCAACTCACAATCGCCGCCATCATGGTAGACCAATGCACTCTTGTCCGGTTGTAACCTTGCGACAAGGCAACATAGTGCGTACTTTGCACCACCTCAACTGAATTTAAAATGTTCGCTAGGGAAGAATCTAATACATAAATACTCTCAGTGTGATATCTAAAACAATCTTCGATGTGACTAAAGTGTATACTTGTTAAAAAAACATTGTATTACATTTAAAAAAGTTCTTCCAAACTCCTACGCCGAATTGCGGCTAAAATAGAACAAGGGGACTGCGGAGCCTCAAGAAAACTGGCCTCCGCTAGCGAAGTCAGGAATCACGCTGTGCACGTCCTTTAGTAGTAGTCCTTGGCCACTCCTGAAGAAACCCTCTCTGGACCCCAACGTTTTGAAAAATTATCGCCCGGTCTCTAACCTCCCCTTCCTGTCCAAAGTTATAGAGAGACTAGTACTCACCCAGCTGCAGCAACATCTTGCAACTAACAACCTCTTGGCACCCCTGCAGTCAGCCTATCGTAGCCACCATAGCACAGAAACTACCTTACTCAAAATCCTCGGCGACCTTTACTCTTCTTTAGATTAGGGAAAACTTAGCATTCTCACCCTCTTAGAGTTGTCAGCGGCTTTCGACACAATAGACCACAACACTCTTCTCTCACGCCTGCGAAACACTTTGGGAATTTCACACTCTGCCCTTGCCTGTTTTCATTCTTATCTCACTGACATATTTCAGACGGTCTCCATCAACAATCATTACTCAGCTTCTTCTCCTGTCCAGTTTGGTGTTCCCCAGGGCTCAGTATTGGGTCCAGTTTTGTTCGTTCTTTATATGCAACCTTTGTTTGACATAGTCTCTCAGCATTCAATCAATCAGCATGCATTTGATGATGACAATCAGCTCTACAAAGACACCACCTTAGATCAATTCCAACCAACGTTAGACACTCTACAGACCTGTCTTTCTGATGTTAAGTCATGGATGTCACACAATAAACTCCAGCTGAACGATTCCCAAACCGAATGCCTTCTTGTCAAGTCTCAGAGACTAGTGACGCCTCCATCCCTCCCGTCGTCTGTCAGGGTTGGAGACGCTGACGTCGCCTTTGTTCCATCAGTCAAAAACCTTGGGGTCACCGTCGACTCTCATCTCTTTCTTTCCGACTTTGTCTAAAACACATGCAAATCCGCATACATACAACTCAGACAGATAAGCGCAATCAGACACCTTCTCACTACTCAAGCTACTACTATCCTAGTCTGTGCTCTTATTCTCAGTCGCCTGGATTATTGCAACAGCCTTCTTGCTGGCTGTCCCGCATATCTCACTGATAAACTTCAAAGAGTGCAAGATGCTGCAGATCGACTCATCTGTAAGTTAAAAAAAAGTCAGATCATCTCACTCCTCTCTTCCGCTTTCTCCACTGGTTGCCCATTAGTGCTAGAGTCCAATACAAGATTGCCTGTCTTTGCTACTATTACTTCGCTGAATCTCTTCCTCAATATCTCTCTAAACCCATGCGCACCTACACACCTGCTAGACAGCTACGCTCTTCCGCAGACACAAGAATCCTCAGGTTCCCGGAGGACCCTCCAGTTAAAACAAAATTTGGTGAACGCTCTTTCTTTTATCAGGCTCCCTCTATCTGGAATGACCTCCCCGCCTCTGTTCGCCGCTCTACTTCTCCCTCGACCTTTCGCTCTGCTCCCAAGACTCATCTCTTCTTGAAATCTGTCCCTGGTCCTGTCTAAGTTTCTTCATCTTCCTCCCCTCACTGTTCTCTTTGTACTAGCTTGCCTAAGCCCCCTACCCCCCTCCTGTCCCTCCACCCCCTCTCCCCAGTTTCATGGTTTTGCGGTGACGCTGTACATCAGTTTGTCGAATGTCTGAAGTGAATGTCTGACTCTTATGTTATTAAGTTTATTAAGTTGAGTTTGAGGTGATTGATAGTTATTGTATATTGTAATGGTTGCGTATGTATGCGCCTTGAGCATGTTTAAACTCATTAGTAAGGCGCTATATAAGTCCACACATTATTATTATTATTATCCCTGGTTGGACATGTGAGTGTATGTATGCCTGTAAGTGTGTGTGTGTGTGTGTGTGTGTGTGTGTGTGTGTGTGTGTGTGTGTGTGTGTGTGTGTGTGTGTGTGTGTGTGCACAAAAAAGTTGTCTAAGATTGGTCCAAATATTTGTCACAGCATACACGTAGGTTATTCTTGCTGTCAGATTGAGAGAAATTTGCAAATCTGCAAGCAGCATGTTAGCTAACTCTTAGTCTGGCTCTAAGACTGTTCGTGTATTTTGTAAGAACTTTCTTCATTTCTGTCCTCTATCTCATAAATTGAGCATTTTTTGGATGATGTGGACTTGGAAATGTATGTTCCACTGTGATAAACTACTTTGAACACAATCATTGCGACAAAATGATATATGAGCTAGTTTTTGTAAGTCATCCATCCTGGCGGAGCTGTACTTCATATCTGATTGATATCCCAAGGTGGCGTTGAATGAAAAGGTTGGACAGACATTGCCTTCTACATGGTGGTAGAAAATCATGGAAATAATAGCAGCGGCTCATCTTCAGGCCTGGTGGACAGGTCAAAGGGAAAGATTCCATTAGTTTAGATATCCACCGACAATTTTGTAACTTAATCCGGTCATTTGATTTGTCCTTTGCATTCCACCACTGGGAGAAGCGTGCATCTGATGAAATGTTCCCTGGTATTGCAAGAAATATTAATGACCAAACAAGACCGACGTAGAGATAGGAGACATCATTTCATTCCAGATTGCTGACCTCTACAATTGACGTTGTTTTTTGCTGTAGACATTGCTCAAAGCTTCGTATCTTTTTAAAAATAATATTTGCCCCATTGCCTTTTTATTGCTACGTTTTATATAATAATCATTTTACTATATTGTTACAGCTTTAAATTTATATTTCTTGCTCTACATGTATAGCTTTTTGATAACAAAAATCTGCTTTGTGTAAGCTCACCTCACCAACAAAACGTTTTCACGAAATGAGTATTGTGGTGCCTCTACATGTAGGTTTGACGCAGTTTTTTTTTCCACCTGCCACCAAGCCGTTTTCTTCCTCATCTTATGCTTTCTCCTAAACAGGACAGAATTATCTCTTACTGGACGTGAGCGTTCCAGCCCCGTCCCTACCGTATTGTTTCTGAATCAAGCTGATACTTGCTTTTTACATTTTTTGACCCTGAGTTGGAGATACACATGCATGTATGCAGCCTTTTCAATTCGTCAGTCATTTTAGCACATATTTGCCATTTGTAAAGTTGTCGCATTGCCTTGATTAGCAGACATGCTTAGCCTGTCAGGTAGACCACTAACATATTGGGCACTGTGTCTTCTTTTGTCTCCAAAGCACCTTGGGCCCTGAGTTGATTTGTGGAGAAGCAGCCTCATATCGTCATATAGAACTCCACCGTACATCAAGGGAGTAATTTTTTATCATTTCTTGAACAGATACTTTGATATCTATGCATGAGAATGACTCTTCCAGACATGTTACATTTTCAGACCTCAGAGGTAGATTATTTATGGCTCATTGTGATCACAATGCTTCATACCAGACACCCATGATCTGTGATAAATAGAAATGATTTTATGCGCACTGTTTTGGTTACGTCTTTATTTGTTTTTTCAACATTTCATTTTTACAAACTTCTTTGCTTGTATTACCATTTCGCTGATTCAGAATTTTGAGGTAATTTGTGTGCACATTCTTACGAGTTTCTTTCATTGTTGAAGTGCATATAAAAATATAATGTCTGTGGCAGAAATGTTCCATATGTTCATTATTTATCAAGGGTGCTGGAGAGAATCTTTACGCCTTACTCTGTTGAAAGTGTATATTCAAATTCCACGGTCCTCCATTTGCTCTACGGAAAGAAAATGTTTAATCTGGCTTATTAATTAGCATGACTGTTGTAAAAGTGTCGGTGCCAACTCGTACAGCTGATAGCCTTATCTTCGTTATTGTGGCAATGTAATCAAATGCGTCATCCCAAAGAAATGTACTGAACAGAACAAATATTTTCTACGTCAATGGAAGGATCGGGGAACACAACTAAAAGGTAGAAAACTATTTTTAATCATAGATAGCTAAAACTTGTTGTTCTGTATCCGAAAAACGAGGACTACATTCACTCTTTTTTGAGGAGAAACCTTCTTTGTAGCACATTGAATACTATGCTTTTTTCTGGTTATTTCATATTGTGATGCCTATATTCCCTTTGTGTTTCGGAGGTCCGTGATAAGTTTTCTGTATATTAGTATTTCACATTTTAAGAAATTATCTTCCAGAGAAGGATCATGTCATTGTCAGTGAGTAATACTACAGGTGTTCCTCCGAACCTATGCAGCACTGCCTCGTTTTCTTAAGTACATAAACTTTCTTTTTTTACTGTTCCCTGCATTATCGGGATGTATCATGTAAATACGATTTTGTTGTTGTGTCATATTCTATTGTCGAAGTATTTACACATTGATAAATTGTGTGATTGTAAGTGCTTTGTTGTCCTATATTTAGGTTTTAAAAATATGTTATACTATGTGACTGTGATTTTGTGCAGCACTTGACGTTTCTTTCACCCCAACCACCACTTATTTTGAACATTTATTTTGTAAGGTTACCATTGCAGATATCAATGGAATCAAAAAGGTATCATATTCTGGGGAAAACTGTGATGCATTCACAAACATGGTGTGTACATTCCTTCTTCCTCTGTCAGCTTTACTTTATTTACAGTATTGCAGATAAAGCAGTCTTTGAGAGACGTGTATCTTCTTGTCATTTTAAAACCTGATAGCTAGAAAAGCTCCAGTACCCTGCGGTTCTTATTCCAACCGTTCTTCCGGAAGTCTTTAGTTTGTTGTGTACTTTACGTAATAATAAATTTCCATAGTGGGCGCACTTGTTCTGCTCTAAACTTAAAGGATTTTTTTTTCATGTAGGTGTATGCTGATACATCTATACTTACAACTCGATGATGTGTTTAGCATAGATAAATGTTGATAAATCTTGTCTACTTAACATTATGTTCATATTTCACATAGCTTCATATTTTAGCTTTACACATGGACTTCTGTTTTTATCAAAGTGTTAAAGAATAAATAGGTGCTGCAATATTGCTTGTGTATGAATGATATATTAATAAGTCTGTATTATGCTATCTTGACTTAAATTAATAAGTTCAAACAGGTGTGGGAACACAACCAGGAAGCTGGTTTGTATGGCAATTTAATCAGTGGCAAATGGACAATGAAAAACAGAACAATTAACTCAGAAAAAGAATATTCTGTAAAACTCATATTCAACACTGTCGATCGTAAAATGTCATCAAATCCCAATTTAGAAAAAATATTATGATCACTCCTATGTTACTGCGATGCTTGTATTTCTTGTACGTCCTGATTGAAATAATACATTAATTGTAACTGTTTCCTTGACAACCTTTTAGCTCTTGTATTTTATCGTTCATGCTAATTATTTTGTTTATTATTACATTATAATTGAAAACAGTATTTCCTTCTAAATCTGCAGTAACCATTGAAGCATTGATTTTTCTTAAAGCGGTGTTATTTTGGTACACCAAACAGTTAACTTAGATTTAGCCACCCATTGGAAATCTGAAGCAGCTGACTGTACAATAAATTGCCTGTCCCAGTCGGACAGTTGGAGAAATTATATACTGCTCAAAGCTTTCTTCAGCATATCAAAAACTGCTGCATCACCATCACCACCACCCCCCCCCCCCCCCCCCCCTCCCCCCTTAAAAAAAGAAGAAAAAAGAAAGAAAGAAAGGTCTTGCCGTACATTCCCAGGCTATCACTGCCTCATGATATCACCAAGATTTCTCTTAATGTGTTCCCCTCAACCTCAATTATAGAGTGCAAAGTTCCACTATATACGGTCAACTTCGGCACTACAAAGCCTAGACAGTCAATCAAAACCCATTTGAAAGATCTAGCATAGCACAGCATTCCATACAACAAAGTAAAATGCATTACTTTCTTAAAAGTACTACGACATATGATTGA
>JAWQFJ010011139.1:40000-42500 GCA_034096865.1 Theodoxus fluviatilis
AAATAATACATATGAACAGAGACAAGACCACTAAGACGTACCCCCCCACCCCCCCACCCCCATCCCACCCCCCGTCACCACACAAAAGAATACAATAGAACAATACAAAAACAACCCTGCGCAACTACAAGAAGACCAACCCTTCCCCACCCCCACCCCCTCCCCCACCCCTCCCCCCACCCCCAACCACACTCAGAAGCAGTCCATATAACCCAGAGGAAGCACAAAAGAGAAAGTGGCACTGTCATAGATGTGGAGAAGTGTGTGCGCACCGCCGACAGGATCAGCGGCGGCAAAGCTGCCTGGGGAGGTTCTGGACAGCGTTGAGCTCCGTCACCGCCGTGGGAAAGAACGAGTTCTGAAAACGGCATGTGCGCGTTTTGAGGGACCTGAAACGACGGCCAGAGGGAAGGAGCTGGAAGAGGGAGCAAGCAGGGTGGGAGGGGTCCGCCACAATCTTACGGGACTTGCGCACTATGCGCTGGGCGTAGATAGAGGCTAGGGAGGGCAGATCACGGCCAATGATCCTGCCAGCAGCGTGCACGACACGCTCCAGCTTGTCTTTCTGCTGTTGAGTGTATGTTGTTCTCATCTGTCCTACTTATTGTGTGCTCGTGTGTGTTTGCGTGTTTGTGTGTGTTTGTGTGTTTGTGTGTGTGTGTGTTTGTGTGTGTTTGTGTGTGTCTATATGTATGTGTATGCGTGTGTGTGTGTGTGTGTGTGCTTGTGTGTGTTTGTGTGTGTGTTTGTGTGTGTGTGTGCGTGCGTGCGTGCTTGCTTGCTTGCGTGCATGTGTGTATAAAATATGCACACTAGTACTCATGCTCTAAATTAAGCTAAGAGTATTTGTAAGTTCTATTTACAATCAAATAGTGGACTTTTCCATTTGATGGCAGCTGAGGTTATTTGCAATATATTGAGCCGTTGATTTGTGCTATGCCTTGCAGACTCCCCTGAGGTGACTGTGACCAACTCGTCCATGACTGTGGTGGAAGGGGGCAGTGTCACGCTGCAGTGTCACGCGGACGCCAGGCCTGACGTCACTCCAGTCTGGAGTCGGGTCTCGGGCAGCCTGTCCCCTGGTACCCAGGCCTCCTCCCCCCGTCTGCAGCTGTCCCACGTGACCAGGAACCAGAGTGGCCTCTACGTCTGCAGCGCCACCAACCGTCTGTCTCCCTGTGACGTCAGTGCTGGAGGAGAGCGCACCGTCTCCGACAACATCAGCGTAGATGTGCTGTGTGAGTTATCTGCCCCTGCTTGTCCTCATCCTCATTTTATCCTTTTCAAAAATTTACTTATGCTTTATTCTAGGATCACACTGCTGTCATTTGTTGCATTACATTCTTTAGCAAAGGGAGAGTGTGTAAAGTTGTAAAGTGTATAGCCAATGCCAGTCTCAACCACGTGTTTGTCACGTCCTCGTCCATTCTCTCCGTGCCAGCATTGGTTCTCCTTGTCTGCACACCTGACGCCACATGCCTGTTGACTCAAGCTGTGATTGCCCTCAGTGCAGTGTTGCATCGTGTCCTCTCTGAGGGGAACCCTGCCAAATATCCGCAAATAAATGTTTATTTTTCGGTAAGTCAACACGATTCCAAGACGGTCAACATTACATTATTCGAAAATCTGTCTGGCCTGTTGGAACCAAAGCATGCAGCCATTCGACGACAAATGCAAATGTTTGTCACGTGATCACCACATGCATCACCAAGGAGCATAAGGTGCCACAAATGACTCCTCAGACGACAGTGATCATTCCACGAAATCGGTTCCTGCCAAATCTGTATTGGTAGTTTGCTCGGAATAGTGCTGCGCTTTGAGTCGATTACTTGATATTTGTCTTGGTCAGCCACTGGTTTGCCATTGCCTGTTATAAAATGCACTAATGTCACTCTCTACATTTATGTGAGTCCTCTTTAGAGCACACAGGCCAAAGCCACACGTATTATATTGCAGTCTGTTTCGATATCTTAATGTCGCACAAAAAACTTACGAAGCTGTTTGACTAAAAGTGACTGACTTTTCTCAAGTGCCCGAAATATGCAAGGATGGAATAGACCTTGTTATAATGACATGTGACGTTGGCTTTCACCCAACTTGCATGACTGAATCACACAAAATTTAACAATGAATTCTAAGAACTGAAACTAAAGTGAAGTAAAACTTGTAGATTTCATATTTCTCTGTAATACTGATCAAATGACAAATTGAGTTCATCGATTTTATTAACGTGACTTGTCCAGACACCTGAAAATCACGAATAGAATGTGCATTCGCACTATTGAGAAAAGCCTGCAGGGTTCGGGAGGAGAAGTTCATGGATACCACATCAAGTCTTCAGAATAACAAGTGTTCAGAGAGAGCGTTGTTTCAAATAGACCACTTGATAGTTCCATCGTTACATGATGTTATAAATAGCTGTACCACGTCATTGCAGTTCTCTGTAGTCAGTTTGGCTGTTGCTAATATACGTGTAAACGATGCCATTCTCTAATGACCG
>JAWQFJ010011139.1:55000-56505 GCA_034096865.1 Theodoxus fluviatilis
TGTGTGTGTATGTGTGTGTGTGTGTGTGTATGTATGTGTGTGTGTGTATGTGTGTGTGTGTGTGTGTGTATGTATGTGTGTGTGTGTGTGTGTGTGTGTGTGTGTGTGTATGTATGTATGTGTGGGTTCTTGTAATTTCACGCCTACGGGCATGCTCAATGCGCACACAAAAAAAGAGTCAGCCATTATTAAAGAGATGTTTTTAGTTCCTTCTTAAAATGAGAGTTTGGTTGACTTTCTGAGCAGTTCAGGAATGTTGTTCCAATAGCTTGGTCCCGCAAAACTGAAAGATCGGCGGCCATATTTACCAAGCCGTCGGTGTGGGACACAAAGAATTTTTTGAGTGGATGATCTTAAATTTCTAGTCGGTTTATATTCCTCGAGCAGCGCTCACAGGTAGAGTGGAGCTGCATCTGAGGCGCAGTTGAACGCAGTAGTAGCTCGGTATCTGCTTGCCGATGTGTTGTCGTGCATCTTGGCTGGCACTCCTCCATGCGCCTGCAGCAGGTACTGTTGGTGGGCAGTTCCTAGAGTTGTACCGGTGTCTTGGGTTGGAGGCTGTCCGTGGTTCTTCCCTGAAGTGCAGCTTGCTATTTTTGTAGTACGCCTGGTGCCCTTGTTGCATAGGTCTCGTACGGCCATGCTTGTCTCTGCGTGATTTCTCCGGAGATCTTTACCCCGAGTCTTTTCATGGCGTTACGGCCATGTTTGTCTCTGCGTGATCTCTCCGGAGATCTTTATCCCGAGTCTTTTCATGGCGTTACTGCCATGCTTGTCTCTGCGTGATCTCTCCGGAGATCTTTATCCCGAGTCTTTTCATGGCGTTACGGCCATGCTTGTCTCTGCGTGATCTATCCGGAGATCTTTCTCCCGAGTCTTTTCATGGCGTTACGGCCATGCTTGTCTCTGCGTGAGCTCTGCGGAGATCTTTCTCTCGAGTCTTTTCATGGCGTTACGGCCATGCTTGTCTCTGCGTGAGCTCTCCAGAGATCTTTATCCCGAGTCTTTTCATGGCGTTACGGCCATGCTTGTCTCTGCGTGAGCTCTGCGGAGATCTTTCTCTCGAGTCTTTTCATGGCGTTACGGCCATGCTTGTCTCTGCGTGAGCTCTCCAGAGATCTTTATCCCGAGTCTTTTCATGGGGTTACTGCCATGCTTGTCTCTGCGTGATCTATCCGGAGATCTTTCTCCCGAGTCTTTTCATGGGGTTACTGCCTCGCTTGTCTCTGCGTGATCTATCCGGAGATCTTTCTCCCGAGTCTTTTCATGGCGTTACGGCCATGCTTGTCTTTGCGTGAGCTCTGCGGAGATCTTTATCCCGAGTCTTTTCATGGGGTTACGGCCATGCTTGTCTCTGCGTGATCTCTCTGGAGATCTTTCTACCAAGTCTTTTCATGGGGTTACTGCCATGCTTGTCTCTGCGTGAGCTCTCCAGAGATCTTTCTCCTGAGTCTTTTCATGGGGTTACTGCCATGCTTGTCTCTGCGTGATCTATCCGGAGATCT
>JAWQFJ010011140.1:2500-19611 GCA_034096865.1 Theodoxus fluviatilis
CTCATAAATTCTCGCTACGCAAGATTTGCGCAGTCGTTATTTTGATTTTTCGCTGCACCACAAACTCCAATGGTATTATGCAAATTCAAAAGGTACACAGCTTGCCATTAAATCCCCCAAAAGTTAAAACAGTGTGTTTGTAGACTAAACTGAGAGAGAAGTAAATTGCACAAGAAAGCAAAGTATGTACACGTAAAGTAAATAATGGGTGATATAATTTATGCCCATAGAAACTGTCATACCAATACCTAGACACATTAGCTTTAGGACACCCATGAGCACATACTTGCCATAGCGACAAAGATACTTACAACCATTTACATTCCTGTCCTCTCACCACCCATCACCTTATAATGTCCAGGTCGTAATTCTCGCCTCCTCTCACTCTCTTCTATTTCAAAAGTGCCATCACAAACCAGTTGGCTGCTGTATGGTCTCAGGGCTATCACGAGCAGTGAGCGACAATACACACAGGAGGGTGACCAAGTAAGTCTGGCGGTACTTTGAAGTCAAGGCAAGTTTTCGGAGACTTAGCTCCTTGTTCAGGCCTAGTGGTTAGAGACTGGCGTGGGGCGGGCTCCTTGTTCAGCCCTAGTGGTTAGAGACTGGCGTGGGGCGGGCTCCTTCTTCAGGCCTAGTGGTTAGAGACTGGCGAGGGGCGGGCTCCTTGTTCAGGCCTAGTGGTTAGAGACTGGCGTGGGGCGGGCTCCTTCTTCAGGCCTAGTGGTTAGAGACTGGCGTGGGGCGGGCTCCTTGTTCAGGCCTAGTGGTTAGAGACTGGCGTGGGGCGGGCTCCTTCTTCAGGCCTAGTGGTTAGAGACTGGCGTGGGGCGGGCTCCTTGTTCAGGCCTAGTGGTTAGTGACTGGCGTGGGGCGGGCTCCTTGTTCAGGCCTAGTGGTTAGAGACTGGCGTGGGGCGGGCTCCTTGTTCAGGCCTAGTGGTTAGTGACTGGCGTGGGGCGGGCTCCTTGTTCAGGCCTAGTGGTTAGAGACTGGCGTGGGGCGGGCTCCTTGTTCAGGCCTAGTGGTTAGTGACTGGCGTGGGGCGGGCTCCTTGTTCAGGCCTAGTGGTTAGAGACTGGCGTGGGGCGGGCTCCTTCTTCAGGCCTAGTGGTTAGAGACTGGCGTGGGGCGGGCTCCTTGTTCAGGCCTAGTGGTTAGTGACTGGCGTGGGGCGGGCTCCTTGTTCAGGCCTAGTGGTTAGTGACTGGCGTGGGGCGCGCTCCTTGTTCAGGCCTAGTGGTTAGTGACTGGCGTGGGGCGCGCTCCTTGTTCAGGCCTAGTGGTTAGTGACTGGCGTGGGGCGGGCTCCTTGTTCAGGCCTAGTGGTTAGTGACTGGCGTGGGGCGGGCTCCTTGTTCAGGCCTAGTGGTTAGAGACTGGCGTGGGGCGGGCTCCTTGTTCAGGCCTAGTGGTTAGAGACTGGCGTGGGGCGGGCTCCTTGTTCAGGCCTAGTGGTTAGTGACTGGCGTGGGGCGGGCTCCTTGTTCAGGCCTAGTGGTCAGTGACTGGCGTGGGGCGCGCTCCCTGTTCAGGCCTAGTGGTTAGAGACTGGCGTGGGGCGGGCTCCTTGTTCAGGCCTAGTGGTTAGTGACTGGCGTGGGGCGGGCTCCTTGTTCAGGCCTAGTGGTTAGAGACTGGCGTGGGGCGGGCTCCTTGTTCAGGCCTAGTGGTTAGAGACTGGCGTGGGGCGGGCTCCTTGTTCAGGCCTAGTGGTTAGTGACTGGCGTGGGGCGGGCTCCTTGTTCAGGCCTAGTGGTTAGTGACTGGCGTGGGGCGGGCTCCTTGTTCAGGCCTAGTGGTTAGTGACTGGCGTGGGGCGGGCTCCTTGTTCAGGCCTAGTGGTTAGTGACTGGCGTGGGGCGGGCTGCTTCTTCAGGCCTAGTGGTTAGTGACTGGCGTGGGGCGGGCGTATGAAGGTATCTTCTTCAGGCCTAGTGGTCAGTGACTGGCGTGGGGCGGGCGTATGAAGGGGCCTTCTTCAGGCCTAGTGGTCAGTGACTGGCGTGGGGCGGGCGTATGAAGGGGCCTTCTTCAGGCCTAGTGGTCAGTGACTGGCGTGGGGCGGGCGTATGAAGGGGTCTTCTTCAGGCCTAGTGGTCAGTGACTGGCGTGGGGCGGGCGTATGAAGGGGTCTTCTTCAGGCCTAGTGGTCAGTGACTGGCGTGGGGCGGGCGTATGAAGGGTCTTCTTCAGGCCTAGTGGTCAGTGACTGGCGTGGGGCGGGCGTATGAAGGGGTCTTCTTCAGGCCTAGTGGTCAGTGACTGGCGTGGGGCGGGCGTATGAAGGGGTCTTCTTCAGGCCTAGTGGTCAGTGACTGGCGTGGGGCGGGCGTATGAAGGGGTCTTCTTCAGGCCTAGTGGTCAGTGACTGGCGTGGGGCGGGCGTATGAAGGGGTCTTCTTCAGGCCTAGTGGTCAGTGACTGGCGTGGGGCGGGCGTATGAAGGCATCTTCTTCAGGCCTAGTGGTCAGTGAGTGGCGTGGGGCGGGCGTATGAAGGGGTGTTCTTCAGGCCTAGTGGTCAGTGACTGGGGTGGGGCGGGCGTATGAAGGGGTCTTGAAGCCTGAAGGAGTCTTGCTCCGAAAGCTTGCCTTTGCTACGGACATATCGCCAGACTTCTTTGGTCATCCTCCTCTTGTTGTTCATGTATTTAATATAATTTTTTTTGAAATTACAAAGCATCATGGAAATGTGGGCCTGTCTTGAACACTCTGAAAGTTTCTATCCCAAAGAAAAACTGACAGTGTGCTGCTGGCAACAAAATACCCAATTGATATAAGCAGTGCCATGGTTCGATCCCTGGGACGGGAGAAAACTGGATTAAAATTGATTTCGTGCAATTCCCTGTCTGCTGCTACTTTGTGTCGTTACTATGTGTTGTAACCCTATGTCGTTACTATGTGTTGTTACTATGTGTTGTTACAATGTGTTGTTACTATGTGTTGTTACTATGTGTTGTTACTATGTGTCGTTACTATGTGTTGTTACTATGTGTTGTAACCATGTGTTGTAACCATGTGTTGTAACCATGTGTTGTAACCATGTGTGTGCGTGAATGAGTATGACTGTACGTGTATAAGGTGATGCACCTTCCCCTCTGTGTGACTGCGCGAGTTTTGGTTCAACGTCTATAGTGTACGGAAAATAAAATCGTCTTAAAGGGAGCTTTCTCAACCCCCATGTTTACTACTCATAAGCCAAATTTTAATTTTGGGGGATAGATAGACAGACCAGACTAGACTAGACAAGAGAGATAGAGAGATACATAAAGAGAGATAAGAGAGATATCAGATAGAGAGATATGACAGAAAAGATTAGAGAGATAAGATAGAGAGATTATGATTGACAAATTAGATGGATTTGATGGATTAGATTTGATGGATTAGATTTGATGGATTAGATTTGATAGATTAGATTTGATGGATTATATTTGATAGATTAGCTTTGATAGATTAGATGAGAAGCTTGCATTACATTTAGATACATGATAGATATTGAGATTGATAGATAGGAACAAGAAGTCAACAATTGGGACCTGTTGCTCATGCTGTCTTGTTTCATTTTCTCCACAGATGCATTTCCCTGAACCCATCTTGCCCACAAAGAGCTCGTCTTCGTTGATGACGTCATCATCAATGACGGAATTCAATGTGGTCTCAACTGAAATGTCCTCTGTCGCGTCGTTCTCCTCGTCCTCTCTGCAGACATCGTCTGTACAGCTGAAGTCCCTCACGTATACTTCTGTGGAACATTTTACATCTTCCTCTCACGTGAATGAAGAGACTCCTTCGTCAAGCAAACTGTCTCTCATCCATTCATCATCAACGATTTTCTCAGCTCAGTACAGTACGTCAGCAGTGCCTCCATCGGCTGCACAATCGTCCGTTGCTGAGTCGGCAGCCTCCATGACGTCACATGAAAATGACGTCATCAGTGAAGAAATGCTGATGCCGTCATCTACAGAGCACAGCCACGCAAAGATGTTTTCGGGGATGTCCAAGGCACAGATATCTCTTACCGCAGCGACGGAGATTCTTCCGTCGATACTGGAATATTTGAAAGCAACTACAGCAGAAGCGTCGGCAGAAAGTACACCAACTCAGACGGTTGAGCCTTCTCCAGAGAGTTCCGGAGAGTCAAGGGGAGTTGCTTCCCTTTGTGCTTGCAGCCGCTCGTGCCAGTCAACGTCCATTATGCCTGCGCAGCTCCGGATGGAAGTCTCGTCCAAAGCTCGCGAGATTCAGAGAGAACTCACTGTGGAGAGGACAACTCTGTCGGCCTATGTCCGCACCAAGATCAGTGTCCCTGACCCCCGACCTTCCTCCTCGACCATTGGGGCTGTGGCGGTTGTAGTTCTAGTCTTGACCCTTGGTCTTTTCCTGATCTCTGACCTTCTATCTGCAGTCAGATTTCTCCTTTCCAAGAGCCAAGGGAAATCAGATGTGGAGGAACAGTTCGTTGCACCTCACGAAGGCATCGAGATGCGAGCTGTATTATCGCCTCAAGCAACTCCTGAACAAAAGGTTGTTCTGCAAGACGCGAGTAAAGCTGTCTGAGGAGGGATACATTGCTGCACTTCAGCAGAGCATCACCGCGCGTGCTCTACGCTGCCATTAATGAAACTCTCTCAGAAGGAAGGACTCCTCGGCAGGTTGGGGAAAAACCATGTTTTGAAGGGACAACTTGATTGCACGTTGTGAGTTCCACACCATCCTCAAACCGTGCATGACCAAGTAAGGGGGTGAAGAGAGAAACTCTTAAATCAATGCTGATGCATTGGCTGACGTAAGCTAATCTTTGCTAGATCTCAGATGATTTTCAATGATGGTTAAAACAGAAAAAGCACTTTCCTCAAAAGCAGTGGACAATCAGAAGAAGAAAAAATGATAATGATGATAATGCTATTGCAGTAGTAGTAGTGGTGGTAGTGGTAGTAGTAGATGGTGGGAGGTAGGTGGGAGGGAGATGGTAGTTAGTTGATAGCTGGGAGGTAGATGGGAGATGGCAGTTAGTAGGTTGGTGAGAGGTGGTTGGGAGGTGGTAGTTAGTGGGTAGGTAGGTAAGTAGGTAGGTAGGTAGGTAGGTAGGTAGGTAGGTAGGTAGGTAGGTAGGTAGGTAGGTAGGTAGCTAGGTAGCTAGGTAGGTAGCTAGGTAGCTAGGTAGGTCGGAGATAGGTAGGTAGGTGGGAGTGGTATTTAGTTGGTAGGTGGGAGGGAGATGGGAGATGGCAGTTAGTAGGTAGGTGGGAGGTGGTAGTGAGGTGGTAGTGAGGTGGTGGTTGGGAGGGAGGTAGGTAGGGAGGTAGGTAGGTAGGTGGGAGGTAGAGTGATGGGTAGGTAAGTAGGTAAGGTGGTATTTAGTAGGTAGGTGGTAGTTAGTAAGTGGTTGTAATGCCGATGCTGACGACCATAACAACAACAATGAAAATGTAAATATTGATAATGGTGATGATAATCATCATAACAATACAGATAATAATAATAATAATAATAATAATAATAATAATAATAATAATAATAATAATAACAACAATAACAATAACGATGATGATGATGATGATGATGATGTTGATGATGATGATTATAGCTATCGTCATCATTATGATCACACTCATTATCATCATAATCATAATAATCATCATAATCATCATCATAACCATCATCATAATCAGCATCATAATCATCATCATAACCATCATCAAAATCCTCATAATCATAATCGTTTCGATTGCTTTTGACTAGTATTATGCTGTAAAAAGCGACTGTTAAGCTGAAAAGTAGAAAGAGATTATGTAGGCCTACGTATATATTAACGTGCCCTAGATAATAGGTCACGAAGCAAGTTATTTTTGGGAGAGAGTTCTAGACTGAATGGAGATGTATTGTCTCCCCAGAGACCATTTCCTCCCCCCCCCCCCCCCCCCATGTGGGAATATGTGCAGTCTCCCCCCCTTTTCTCCGCTATGGTCGAGATGCATGACCATAAAAGGTAATGAGAATAGTCTGTGACAAAGAACATAGAAACGTTAGTAATTTGGGATGGCAGAATAGACGAGAGACGGAATCAGACCAGAGATGGGGGAGCCAGAGCCGAGGAGACGGAGACAACCACGCAGGTAGGAGAGACGGAGGCAGAAGCAGACAGAATGGATCAGACCCGAAGAGAGAGAATGTAGTCAGAGAGGTAGAGAGGTAGAAAATGTTGGGCAGTGTAACATCTTGTGTCTTGCTGCTACGAATAAAGGAATACTAACTTAAGAGATATGAAGTTTTCTGTCCAACCAAATGGAACACCAAGCCCTCCAGAATCAAGCAAACCAGCAGACAAGACTGAAGCAGTACGCCTCGCCCGTCCAGAAGAACATCCAGCTCTACCACAGAACGCTCATCGACTACAGAGAAAGACCAGAAGGTATTTATACAAAAAGAGGAGAAGCATCGAGAACCCCTTAACAATTGGTGGAGATGTGTTTTGATCCCCCCCCCCCTGCCCCCCCTCTCTAACGTTAAATTTAGAGAGAGAGAAAAGCAACCTGTAACGAAATAATGGAGATGCAAATCAACTTCTCCCACCACTCCAATGATTCAACTCATGGCATCTTCAACGCCTGTAGTCCAGCAACCCGTGAGTTGACTTTATCTCTCCTCTGTAATGGAATATCTTATCGTCTCTACCAAACCTTAAACCACAACAAGTTTCAACCTCTCTCCCTTCAAAAGACCTTTTGCCGTTCTCAAACACTGA
Organism: Theodoxus fluviatilis; assembly: GCA_034096865.1. NCBI lineage: Eukaryota > Metazoa > Mollusca > Gastropoda > Cycloneritida > Neritidae > Theodoxus > Theodoxus fluviatilis. The sequence goes on from JAWQFJ010011140.1 coordinate 9,248, forward strand.
GAAAGTTTCGAGTGTGAATAAATCCATAGAACTGATATTCCAAGCTTTCAAGACTGTGTGATTTTCAACCATCTGTGCTTACTGAACGTTCTCCAGTAGTTTCGTCACTGAACTGCTTTTCTACAAGGCAGAAATACGCTTAGATGTATGTGCAAAACTAGAGCGTTCGGCCTACGTACTTTTCGGCTGTTTCACTTTGCCGAACCTCACCCCGCTCCAATTAGCCGATATTCGACCACCACCATTTCCTGCTCGCTCATTCCATCGTTTATGAAACTCCTCACGAGCTAATTGGCTTCCCTCTGACCTTCCTGGAGAGGACATCCACCCTTGAGTGCCTGCCTGAAAAATTCTTCATGCCTCCTGACCCTACCCTCCCCACCACTCACTTGTTATATCGTTTGTGGAACCCTCCATGACACGTCACCTGATCCTATCCCCCCTGGTGGAAACCCCCTGCAACAGAGCTGCACTTCCCTGACATTTAGGCTCCCTCGCTACCACAGATGACACCTGCTGCTAATGGTCAGCTGCCAGCTCACAGTTCGCCGCTGCCTGCGTGTAGCAGACAGCAAATTGGTTCTCTCTCCCTTCCTTCCCTCCCCTCCTGTACCATCATCTCCTGCACACCCACATTTCACTTCTCTTACCCCTGAGCCATCATCTCCGGACCCTCCTGCGATGCCACCACCCTACCCGGCCCCACCATTGGATCACCGCCTGGACCAACGATCTGCCCAGGACCAGTGGACCCCGTTTCCTGCAACGCCTGCAGTTCCAGTGCCACCTTTTCCAAGGACTTCACTTGCGATGGCGTAACCCATGAACTTCTCGCCAGCCGACCTTCACCTGGCGGACCACTTTCGTGATTTGCCGACAGAAGACGCTGACCAGTGGCTTCTTCACCTCGAGAGACTCTTTGCTCTTCATGGATGCACTACTCATGACATTCTGGACTGGTTTCCAATTTCCTTCGTGACGTTGCAGCTGAGCGGTATCAGTCACTCCCTGCAGCCACCCAGGCTGACTATATCCATTTGCACGATGCCTTCCTTGACAGATTTGCAGCCACCTCTACGCGATGGACCAAAGTCAGTGCGTTCATGTCTCGCACTCAGAAGCCAGGTGAGCCTGTTACATCATATTACCATTCAGTTATCAGCCTTGGTGCAGACCTGCCAAGTGCTACGATTTAGGCGTAGCATGCTACGATTTCGACATGCTTGCTACGCTGCTACGCTCGTCCGTAAAAACTACGCTTTTTCAAAAAAATGACGTGAATTGTTTTTCTGACCTTAAAAAAAATCCATTCATGAAAAAACGAGCGACCTGCGTGCCAGCCTCGAACTGAACTTTTGACCTTCACGTAGAATTGTGTACTGTAACCGACCAATCGCGTTGCGTTTTAACCCCCCATGCGGAAAAGCTGGAAACACCCGAAACGCAGTTGTTTGACCGCAAAAATGGCGTCGAAGCAAAAGACGCCCTCTGTCGATCTCGCTGCTACTCCCCCAAAGAAGGCACAAAAGTCTCGACCCAGTTGTCAGCACTTTAAAGCAGACTACACCAAGAAGTATCCATGTATGGTCAGATCTGCAAATAGCTCCTCAGCCGCAAGATGCACGTACTGTCAGACCGATTTTTCGATTGCTCACGGGGGGCGGTTTGACATCGAGAAACATGTGCGTACTGCAATACACAAGAAGAAAGCAGCGGAAAAGCCGAGCAAACCGCTCACTGCGTATTTCAAGCCAGCGACTGCAGCAGAGGACGATCAATCAGTCATTTTAGCAGAATATTTGTTCACATCGTTCCTTGTGGAACACAATGTACCCATCAGTGCAGCAGATCATGCGGGGCCACTGTTTGACCATCACGTAGAACACCCCCCGCTTCACGCCGGCGGTTCAGCCAGAGACACTATATTATAGTATCTCTGGTTCAGCGCTCAGCGTCGTGACAGCCCCCCCCCCCCCCCGCTTCACGCCGGCGGTTCAGTGCTCAGTGTCTAGACAGCCCCCCCCCGCTTCATGCCGGTGGTTCGGCGCTTCGCGCCTGCGCAAACATCGACATTTTCCTTCTTCTGCGTGTGTGCTACGCCTATTTCTTAAATGCTACTCCAAAAAGCTCTGGATGCTACTCTTTGGTAGGATGGTGGGTTGGCAGGTCTGTTGGTGCCAAAGCAGGAAAATCCCCTACTGAGTGTTTTGACATTTTTGTCAAAGAGCTTCAGCCTCATCTCAGATTTCAGGTGCATCTCTTAGTTGTATCTCTCAATCATTCTATGAATCTTCTGGCCTTCAGAGCACGTGTCCTCTGTCACCACCTGTACACACCTCCCCCTCTGTCTCAGACCCACCATCCTTAGATCAGAAACCTGAGATATTTGTAGTTCAAAAACTACTTGCTTGCAAAAAGTTGCAAGACAAAGGGTTTACAAAGTCAAATGGATAGGTTACCGCACGCCTACTTGGGAACCCTTGGAAAACATACCAGGACAAATCCGTCGCGTATTTCACGCGCTCCGCACCAATGCTGGCAGACTGAGAAAGCGAAAAATGATAGTAACATAAGCCATTTAACCTATCTCCACGTTTTTCATCATTTTCAAATGCAAAATTTACCTTATTTTAATTGTGGAGAACAATCATCTCATTTCATTACATTCCAAATCTGGCCAGACAGACGTTCATCATAAAATCATGCACTGTGAACTTTTAATGACTGTAAGTATATGTCTGAATCCATACAAAACATCATGTTCTTCATGTTGGTGGTTACCCATTTCATTCAGTAATATATGCTTCCGATTGATGATGATGATGACGATGATGATGATGAAAACAATATGACATTAACGATGACAATTCAAGTTCGAATTCAGTGAGTTTGTTTTACATTTTTCCCTTTTACTATGCTGTGTTGGAAGCTCCATGCTATTCCACACACATTTTGCTGGTCGAAATGATATTATAATAAATATGCGTATTATTTAGCAAGTACCCTCATCCAATACATGATGATTTCTATAATATTTTTGCGCTGATTCTGAAGAGACTACGCGTCCCAGATCACGTATCTTACCCAGATATGATACTTTTAAGAAAGTTTGCCCTGTCCTCCATATGAGTTTTACTCGATGGTCATTGTTAACTTTTATATATTCCGCGTTAGACAACTGACCATGTGTCCTTGTTCACGAGTCTATTCCGGACTCGGCACTTTCAGTGTACGCTACTCCTAAATTATATAACAAGTTGAGTTCAGCATAATCATGCTTCGAATACTTCGACTATAAGTCAAGATTCACAAGTCTATTCCAGACTTGGATCGACCATGTGTCGTGCATTCACAAGTCTAATACAGACTTGGCACCTCTGTTGTGCACTTCGTTTCATAGTATGAATGAGCTGTGATTCCCTTTGTCCTGTTCAAATGGGAAATTTTCTATACCTCGAAATTTCCTCATATTGTGACTTTTGTCCTTGTAATGGTATTCGTCCCCTACCATTTTTTAATATTCCTCCACTGACTATCATATATATATATACATATATATATATATATATATATATATATATATATATATGTATGTATATATTCAAATTCCTTAACTTCATACTTGCTTCAAGACAAAATAGATCAATATATATTCAGTCAATAATTTCTCATTATATATTTACTATCCCCTTTATTGCATTTTCCAATTTGTCTTACAATACATACTTATCACTCTTTCAGGTCGCCTTTGACTTTTTCTTATCATCACTGCCTTGATGATACATGGCAGCTCCTACTTTCAGTCAGCTCCACTCACGTCTTATGATGACATATTTCAACCTCTGGCAAATGTCGCCAAAGCCTCAGAATCCTTACACCATATCTTCGAATTCCAACTTCCCAATGTAACCCTTGACTGGTCCTTCCCGACCATGCGACATAACAAATGTCTCAATCGAACTTGACCTTAGGAAGATGATTGCAGGCATCAATACTATCAGATGACACATTCTTTTCCCCGACATCATCACCCCTGCTGAACTCACATATTCCCATCCTTCCCCGTCACTCCTTAATCATACTACAGCCATCACTCTCCTTTCCCCCAATTTCACTACTCCATTCACCCTATGACTCTCCCCTGTTCAATTTTGTTTCTTTATTAGAAGTATAACAATTTTATGTGAAGCTTTCTTTCACCGTACATATGTACATATTATTGGTTTTTTGGACTAAGATGTATGGTATAGATTATTTTTTCTTACCTCATATAACCAAGGTGTATTGCTCCTTAAAAAATTATTATGTTTTCCCAGACGTTCAGACATCTTTTTGTTTGTTGACCATCTCCTACAGAGAAGTAAAGGTCTTCTCTGTGATTGCCCTTATGACAAGTTTGTCATGCTTCTTTGCCAAGATGGAAAACGTTCATATTCATGTACAGGATTGTGTCAACTGATACATCCTAATTTTTAAAATGTATTTATCGTTTTCTTTAAATATATAAGCAATGTTGCATTGCTGTGTTTTTTTGTGATGCCTTAGTGTTGTCATATTCTGGTTGTTTACGTAATCGTATTTCAAGATTAATTCATTTTCAATACCCAAAACCGAAACTCATGTCCATTTTAAAGCTTTTTCATAATTACTGTTCAACTGAATGTTATGATAAATCAATATATAATCATATATATATATATATATATATATATATATATATATCATGTTTGTCGATGTTAGGATAAAGTAAATAAGTAATAGCCATGAAAACTTATATGTGTGAAGTACCTTAAATAATTCGTGAACAATGTACATTGATATATCAACAATTTCCTTGTTGATCAAAGGATAATTAATTATATGTGAAACATCATGTGATTGTGTTTTCCTTTTTTTCAAAATGTGTCATAATATTTATGTCGTTTTCGGGATGTGAAGCATGTATCAGTGTGATGATTTTTGTTAAATGTGTAATATGATATTGATGTTGCCTGCCTCTCTCACTCAAAGTATACCAAATACTTATTCAACTTCTGTTTGAAGTGCAATATAATATAGTGTGAAATATATTGGAAAATGTAAATACATATAATTTAATACTACTACTACTACTACTACTACTACTACTACTACTACTACTACTACTACTACTACTACTACTACTACTACTACTACTACTAATAATAATAATAATAATAATAATAATAATTATAATAACAATAATAATTGGTAATGATAAGATCATATTTACTAAGATGCTAAGAATATTATATAAATGACGATAATAAGATAATTAAAACTTTCCATAAGGCAGAAAATCCCATTTCTTTGAAAATGATTTTTGAAAATTTGTTTCAGCAAACCGATGTTCTTTATCCTTCTTGAAGCATGAAGACAAACTCCCAAATTTAGATTCTCTCATAAATTTACGGAATGAGGACATTCCGTTTTCAGTAAGTTCAGCGGAATGTTAAGCTGGAAAAAGGGAGTGTTAGGCTGGAAAGTAGAAAGAGATGTTGTAGGCCTACATCCAGATAGAACGCGTCCTAGAAAATAGACCACGTAAGCAAGTTTAATTTTGGGAGCGATATCTAGACCGAATGAATATGTAGTCTCTCAAAATAGACCATTTCCTCCCCCCCCCCCCCCCCCCCTCTCCTGGGAATTCTGTGCAGTCTCCCCCCTTTTCCCCCGCTATGGTCGCGGTGCAGGACCATAAAAGGCAATAAGAACAATCTGTGACTAAGAACATAGGAATGTTAGTAATTTGGGATGGCAGAATAAAAGAGAGAGCAGAGAGAGGCAGAAAGAGACGGGATGGAGACGAGCATGGAGGCAGGCAGGGCAGACAGAACGGATCAGACCCAGAGAGAGAGTGTAGTCTGAGAGAGGTAAAGAGGTAGAGAAAGTTAGGCAGTGTAACATCGTGTGTCTTTCTGCTACAAATAAAGGAATAAGAACTTAAGAAGAGATATGAAGTTTTCTGTCCAACCAAAATGGAACATCAAGCCCTCCGGAATCAAGCAGAACAGCAGACAAGACTGAAGCGGTATACCTTGCCCTCGCCCAAAGAACCTCGACACATACAAGGAACCAGAAGATATGTATACAGGAGAAGAGAAACATCGAGCTCCGTAACAAGTTCACAAAGGATATTTGGACAGTGAGAAACGCGTTGTTCAATCTGCTGTGTGCATCGAAGCAATGGAATCATCAACTGCAGACATTGTGACATTGATACGGTCACAACTATACGACGGCAACGCATCGTGGGATGCGTATCACATTCAGTTCGATGTGGTAGCGAGGATGAATGGCTGGGACGAGAAGGAGAAAGTCAACTTTCTCATCCTCATCCTGACAAGACAAGCGCTGACGGTCCTCGAAACCTTGCCACACACAGACAGAAATAACTACAACCCCCACGTACAAGCTTTCCGTGACAGATTTCAAGTCATCAGGAACTCGGACCAGGCTCGGTCACTGCTCTACGCCAGAAAACGCGAGGAGGGCGAGTCTCTCCCTCAACTGGCAGCTGACATTGTGCGTCTCTGAGGAGACAGTGAACACCGCAATTCGAGTCGAGGCCATCTTCCAGCGTGAGCAAGCGACTCAGCCTCAAGGAATCAGAGCCATTGGTAGCCAGAAGAAATTAGACAGTGACAGCTACGCCCTGCTTGCCCAGTTAATACAGCTGATGGAGGAGTATTTGGACAAGATTCGAAACCTTTCTTCTCGTCAGGAAGGACTGGGACAACATATCAAGTGCAACAACTGCAATAAGACAGGCCACATTGCTCGCCGTTGTACACAGAGGAAAAAGACCAGCACCACCAAGGAAAACTCCACCAAGCACAGGCTCAACAGCGTGCGCGTCGACCTAGCAGGACCTTCGATAGAGGTTCACATCGACGGCAACCGTCACCATGCGCTGATCGACTCAGGAGCGACCATTTCCGTGTTGAGGACTGGTCTGCGCCCCTTCAAGAGGATGGAGAAATTGGCGATGATGCTCACTGACGTCAGAAACAGATCCATCCCTGTGACGGCGTCGTGACAGTGAAAGTGAAAGCCGGCGAGCTTGTTATTCCTCACCCTTTCTTAATCGCCGACATAGAAGATGACGTCATCTTTGGTACAGATTTTCTTCAGAAGCATTGCTGCGGGATAGACTGGGGACGGTCCCTCCTGCTGATTGATGGGGACCACGTGCAGTTGAAGGGTCTTGTGGGTGAAGGGAAAGCTTCACTGTGTCCTGTGTCCCTCTGGAATCTTGAGGCGGATCACCGCTCAAGGGACGCCTCTGGCAGCTGCACAGAGACACGACCCTGACCTGCAGCCCATCATCCTCTGGATGGAGGACAGGCCTATCGGCCAAACCCTTGAAGGAGGTCGCCGTTGCCAGTCCTGTCACTGAGGTGTACTGGACCCAGCGCGATGTCCTGCAGCTGACAGATGGAACCCTGTACTGAAAGTGGATGGACAAGGAGGGAGAAACCTGCCGCCTTTTCCCTGTTCTGCTGCAGTCAACGTAGTGGCCCTACCAAGACTGACAGTTCTGCAGTGGTTACCAGGTCATTGGTGGATACACCCCGTGACGTGCCCCACGGACTAAGAGGGATGGCACCACCAAGCTGACCCGACCACACACAGGACGTTGCGAGAGCATGGGCAAGGTGCACGCAGGGATGTACAGTATCCAGCAGCACCCTCGTGCACGACCCCAGATTGTGAACCGTGCCCGTCTTTGGAGGTACCAGGGAGATTTACCGCCGTGGTGGTGGCAGTCGCCACAACGCCACCGTGACCCAACCGACGCCGATGAGCCTACAGTGAGAGACATTGTCTCAGGACCTTCCTTGGGAAACGAGAGCGACGATGGAGCGACCCTTGAGAACTTGCAAACATACACGCGGCGAGGGCGGCGTGTGGTACGTCCATCTCGCTTCCTGAGAGAAGAGCTGTACCTTCCAGTGACAGTGGTCTTGCGAACCTTGACCCCATGGAGTGGGCAGATGCTACCGCAAGGAAGCTTACACCCATGTGTCAGGTCTCGCATTTTTGCCACTCACTCTCCAATCCATGGACTACCCGGAGTGTGATTTGACTTTTTATCAGTATTTTGTTGTTGATGTTGTTGTTGTTAGTTGTGTATCTTTTAGCTGTTAGTTTACGATGTTTTGTAGATTATTTTTTAAAATTATAGTGAGACCGACGAGGTCAAGTGATCTTCAGGAGGGGGTGGGGGAGGGGGGGACTGTGAAGGAGCTAGAAAGTGCTGATATACTACGGCACTCTTCCCTTGTTTACACCTGTCACCTCTCTTATGCTGTTGCCTAGCGACGGTACATAGCCCAGACCGCGATAGGCCTGAGTTGTGTCACGCGACGTTGTTCGTTCAGCTCCTAGAGTGTGGAGCACTTTGCACTAGATTCTCGAACCTGTGTAAACGTATTTAAGCAGGGCGCGACGAGATATGGGAGCACACACAACAGAAATAAAGTGAGAGCTTAGGAAGAAGATAATCGTGTGCAATCGAGTCCTCCACGCGTTTCCGTGCCCTAGAGGGAAGTTGTTATGGTAATATGCTGATTACTGATTGTCACCGCTGTGTATCGACCAGTGCATGAATTCAGTTTATAGAAATCGACTACCGGACTTCGTGAACTTCGACTTCCCGGCGCAAGCTAGGAGAACCCTCGTATTAACAGGACGTTGCGAAAGAGAAGCGTAACACTACGTTCCATGCAGAGACAGCCATTACCAGCAGGCGACAGAAACTTCCAGTGCAGATACTGCAGGACCAGCAACGTGCCGTGAACTGCAGGGAAAACTATGACTTTCATCTGCTCTGGATCTTTCAATCTGTTCACTCAGCTGACAACGGTGAAAAGTACATTTTGAGTACGTGAAAAGACACGTTCATCCTGCACTGCTGTGCTCGACACTTTTGACCTTTTGTGGTCAACCTTTGACCTCCCAGGGCACTAACAACAAGAAGCTCACAAGTAAACTGAGAGCAGACAGGAAACAGTGACACGAATTCTCATCGGAAGATGGAGTCCGCCACGGACCCCGCCAGTCCCACTACAAGCGAAGGCGAGGTTCAAGACGATGTGCAGGCCAAGATAGACAACACCTGTGACACTTTAGGCACAAATTGGAAAATACTGTCAAAAGTGAGACGTGCTTGCAGGAAAGCCTTTGCTGCCTGAAGATACACGGACCACAAGAGTCAGGAGTTCGGTGGAGGCAGATCTGAAGACTTCCTGTTGGTGGTGCCTCTGTTCCTTTAAAGGACAGTGTCGGCAGTGCCTCCACCGCGCCTCCCCAGCCTGCACACCTTTGAAGACTGGACACCACGCCAGGGGAAGAGCGCGGACGTGGAAGCAGACAGTCCACAGAGGCAGCGAGCGGGAACAGAGGCCCGTGCAGAGACGGCGGCAGCCACAGCGTGCAGGGCCAAAGCAGCTCTTGCTGGAAACTCCACAGCTGAAGTGTTGCAGGCTTTTGCGCGGCAAGACTCGCCACCAGTGTGGCAGTCCTGCCTACTCTCCCGAAAAAATCAGGAGACTCCCGATTTAGGCGTGTACCTCCCGACCTCCTCCCGACCTCCCGATTAGCTCCCGAGTTAGGCGTGCTTCTTGCAACCTCCAGATTTTAGGCGTGCTGCTTCCGACCTCTCAATTAGTCTCCGTCCCCCTCCACCCCCTCCCCCCCTCCACCCCCCCTCCACCCCCCCCGCTCTCACGTATTGGCCGAGCTGGAAGCGGTCCCCCTCCCCCCCCCCCTCCCCCGTACCGGCTATTAGGCTCCGTTCGCCCCCTCCCCCTCCCCCCTCCCCGATCCCACGTATCGGCCGAGCTGGAAGCAGTCCCCCCCTCCCCCCCCCCTCTCTCACGTAGCGCCGGCTGAGCTGGAAGCGTCCTCTCTCTCTCCCCCCCCCTCCCCCCCCCCCCCCCCCGCTTTCACGTTTAGGCTGAGCTGGAAGCAGGCCTGTTATTCAGAATCTCCCGAATTGGCCTTGTGGGGGGTAGGCAGGTCTGGTGTTGTGATACTTTGTGTGTGTTTTATTTCGGGTTCTTCTCTACACAGTAAAGGACGAGAGGCCTGCACTCTCTCTCTCTCTCTCTCTCTCTCTCTCTCTCTCTCCCTCTCTCTCTCTCTCTCTCTCTCTCTCTCTCTCTCTCTCTCTCTCTCTCTCTCTCTCACTCTGTCTCTCTCTCTCACTGTTTCTCTCTCACTGTCTCTCTCACTGACTCTCTCTCAATGTCTCTCTCTCACTGTCTCTCTCTCTCACTGTCTCTCTCTCTGTCTGTCTGTCTGTCTGTCTGTCTGTCTGTCTGTCTGTCTGTCTGTCTGTC
>JAWQFJ010011141.1:0-5000 GCA_034096865.1 Theodoxus fluviatilis
GCGCTAATGTCTTACCGAAATGGCGCTAATGGCGCTAATGTCTTACCGAAATGGCGCTAATGGCGCTAATGGCGCTAATGGCGCTAATGGCGCTAATGGCGCTAATGGCGCTAAATGGCGCTAATGGCGCTAATGTCTTACCGAAATGGCGCTAATGGCGCTAATGTCTTACCGAAATGGCGCTAATGGCGCTAATGGCGCTAATGTCTTACCGAAATGGCGCTAATGTCTTCGAAATGGCTTAGAAATGAGCATATATATATCGATATCCCCTTCTTGAATATGATGTATTTAAGTTTAAGCTATTCTAACTATATTTGACCAAATTATGTTAGAAACAGCAACATTTTGAAACAGACATGCGGTCGTTTATCCTGGAATCTGTCTGGCGACCCTGCTCGCTAGTTTGACTCTGCTGTCATCCTTGCTGGACGTGTTGTTGTGAGGCGTCCACTCCAAGAGATCCCTGTCTATCTGTCCATCTCACTCCCCTGGCCACAGGGGTCATTTGTTTATTCTGGAATCCCTCTGTCCTGAGCGGGAGTCTCAGAGAGCGTGGGAAGTTTTCTTCCGCTTTAGGGTGACATGCGTTTGTATATATTTATCCTCTTTAGAGAGAAGAGGTGGTGGAATAGGGGGAGACCGAAGAGCATGACCAGACATTAGCGCCATTATTCAAGAAGAGAATAACGATATATATATACTCATTTCTCAGCCATTTCGAAGACATTAGCGCCATTAGCGCCACTTCGGTAAATCGATCGAAATGGCGGTCGACCGCATGTCTGTTTCAAAGTGTTGCTGTTTCTAACGTAACTTGGTCAAATATAGTTAGAATAGCTTAAATACATCATATTCAAGAAGGGGATAACGATATATATGCTCATTTCTAAGCCATTTCGAAGACATTAGCGCCATTAGCACCATTTCGGTAAGACATTAGCGCCATTAGCGCCATTAGCGCCATTAGCGCCATTTCGGTAAGACATTAGCGGCATTAGCGCCATTAGCGCCATTAGCGCCATTTCGGTAAATAGCATGACCGCCATTGGGTAAGACATTAGCGCCATTAGCGCCATTAGCGCCATTAGCGCCATTGGCACCATTTCGGTAAGACATTAGCGCCATTAGCGCCATTAGCGCCATTTCGGTAAGACATTAGCGCCATTAGCGCCATTAGCGCCATTAGCGCCATTAGCGCCATTAGCGCCATTAGCGCCATTAGCGCCATTGGCACCATTTCGGTAAGACATTAGCGCCATTAGCGCCATTAGCGCCATTGGCACCATTTCGGTAAGACATTAGCGCCATTAGCGCCATTGGCACCATTTCGGTAAGACATTAGCGCCATTAGCGCCATTAGCGCCATTGGCACCATTTCGGTAAGACATTAGCGCCATTAGCGCCATTAGCGCCATTGGCACCATTTCGGTAAGACATTAGCGCCATTAGCGCCATTAGCGCCATTTCGGTAAGACATTAGCGCCATTAGCGCCATTAGCGCCATTAGCGCCATTAGCGCCATTAGCGCCATTAGCGCCATTAGCGCCATTTCGGTAAATAGCATGACCGGAGAGAGAAGTGTACTGGAGATAGGGAGTTAAGAGGGAAGGAGGGAGGAGATGGGGAGGAAGAGAGGAAGGGAGGGAGGGAACTGTAAGCTAAGACAGAGGAGCCTGAGGAGGGTAGGAAGTACCACTTATCATAAGAGACAGAAGCCCGTTGTCTTCCAGTCAGGACAATCAGATAGACAGGACCTGCTGGGAGAGATGCCATGTATGTGTGTCTGTATGTATCAGAGTTAGTTGTGGTCCAGTTGCTCCATATTTAGGTTCGTGGGACAAGGCATATCTCACCGTCTGCCCGACTGCTGTATCTGGATGACCAGGGCTTCATGGTCATTTTATGGCTAGGGGTCAGCAGGGACTGCACTAATGTGATGACTTCCTAAAAGTGTACGTGGGTGTGAGCAAGTGTGTTAGCGTGTGTTAGCGTGTGTGTGTGTTTGTGTGTGTGTGTGTGTGTGTGTGTGTGTGTGTGTGTGTGTGTGTGTGTGTGTGTGTGTGTGTGTGTGTGTGTGCATGCAAGCTTGTGTACATAGGTGTGTGCGTGTATGGTTGTATATAGTGAGCGAGCGAGCAAGTGGGTGCGTGAATGAGTGAATGTGTGAGAGTGAATGTGTGAGAGTAAATGTGTGAGTGAGTGAATGTGTAAGGAAGTCCGTGTGCACATGCATGTGCATGTGTGTGCGTTCGCGCATGCGTGTTTGTATAAACAGTGAGTGTATGTGTGAGTGCAAAACATGTGCACAGTCATATCAATAAATACACGAAAATGAACACACATACATATTAATATATACACACATATGCACACACACGCTTGCGCGCGCGCACGTGCACACTCTCTCTCTCTCTTCTCTCTCTCTCTCTCTCTCTCTCACACACACACACACACACACTCTCTCTCTATCTCTCTCTCTCTCTTTCTCTCTCTCTCACACACACTCTCTCTCTCTCTCTCTCTCTCTCTCTCTCTCTCTGTCTCATACACACACACACACACACACACACACACAAGTAGACACCGCAGTAGCGGTTAGAGGCAAGAGAAAGTGATGGCTACAAGCCCCATTGCTGAGGCCATTGCTACAAGCCACATTGATGAGGTCATTGCTATGTAATAGGGTGGTGGAGCTCATCCCAATGGAGGTATGTGGCTAAGTCTTGACAGGCGGAGTGCTGTCAATTGTCAGGTGGCATGGCACAAGCTGGAGCTATAGAGAGTCTCCACTCCCCTCTACTCCATTAGTAGGACAAACTGGGTTCCTTCTGTCCATTATTCAGCGAACAAAAGCTTGGAGACCAATGGAGTCTTCAGACTCACAGGTCTGGTCCACCCAACTCCCCCATCCGGTCTTCCCTATCCCAGCACACCTAGTCTCTCTATACAGGATATATAAGCACGTGTCAAACTAAAGCCGGAAGAGCTTGGAAATCCCCAGGCTCCAAATAGCCAGTCACCCCAACATTCCTGGAGTGGACAGCTAACAGCAACAAAAGTGGAGAAAGAATGACAGCAGAGTCAGCTTAGGGAGAGGTAGGGACTCCAGCTGCTGACAGACAGCTTGCAGGATATACACATGTCACCCTGCCGGGAAGGAGAGAGGGCGAGGGAGAGAGAGAGAGAGAGAGAGAGAGAGAGAGAGAGAGAGAGGGATTGTACCATCCTACAGCTACAAGCCACAGCATTGAGGCCATTGCTACAAGTCACATTACTGAGGCCATTGCTACAAGCCACATTGCTGAGGCCATTGCTACAAGCCACATTGCTGAGACCATTGCTACAAGCCACATTGCTGAGGCCATTGCTACAAGCCATGTTGCTGAGATCAGTGCTACAAGCCACATTGCTGAGACCATTGCTACAAGCCACATTATTGAGGTCATTGCTACAAGCCACATTGCTGAGGCCATTGCTACAAGCCACATTATTGAGGTCATTGCTACAAGCCACATTGTTGAGACCATTGCTACAAGCCACATTGCTGAGGCCATTGCTACAAGCCACATTGCTGAGGTCATTGTTACAAGACATGTTGCTGAGACCATTGCTACAAGCCACATTGCTGAGGCCATTGCTACAAGCCACATTGCTGAGGTCATTGCTACAAGCCACATTGCTGAGGTCATTGTTACAGGCCACATTACTGAGGCCATTGCTACAAGCCACATTGCTGAGGCCATTGCTACAAGCCACATTGCTGAGGCCATTGCTACAAGCCACATTACTGAGGCCATTGCTACAAGCCACATTCCTGAGACCATTCCTGCAAGCCACATTGCTGAGACCATTGCTACAAGCCACATTACTGAGGTCATTGCTACAAGACATGTTGCTGAGACCATTGCTACAAGCCACATTGCTGAGGCCATTGCTCCAAATCACATTGCTGAGGTCATTGCTACAAGCCACATTACTGAGGCCATTGCTACAAGCCACATTGCTGAGGTCATTGTTACAAGCCACATTGCTGAGGTCATTGCTACAAGCCACATTGCTGAGGTCATTGCTACAAGCCACATTGCTGAGGTCATTGTTACAGGCCACATTACTGAGACCATTGCTACAAGCCACATTGCTGAGGCCATTGCTACAAGCCACATTGCTGAGGCCATTGCTACAAGCCACATTACTGAGGCCATTGCTACAAGCCACATTGCTGAGACCATTCCTGCAAGCCACATTGCTAAAGCCATTGCTACAAGCCATGTTGCTGAGGCCATTGCTACAAGCCATATTGCTGAGGTCATTGCTACAAGCCATGTTGCTGAGGGCAGTGCTACAAGACACATTGCTGAGGCCATTGCTACAAGCCACTTTGCTGAGGCCATTGCTACAAGCCACATTGCTGAGACCATTCCTGCAAGCCACATTGCTAAAGCCATTGCTACAAGCCACATTGCTAAGGCCATTGCTACAAGCCGTGTTGCTGAGGGCAGTGCTACAAGTCACATTGCTGAGGCCATTCGGAAACGTACTACCACAGGGCCGGACCCAGGGGGGGGTTCCTGGGGTTCCGGAACCCCCCCCCCCCCCCCCCTAGAAAAAGCATGTACCTTGGTTTGAGTTTTTTTTTAATAAATATTTTTTGTGTGTGTCTCCAATAACAATGCTGCTCTTACCCCTCAAAACAAGGCCCAGAATGCACCAGATTGCACAGATTTTAACCATTTTTCACAAATTTTCCGGGGGGGCATGCCCCCGGACCCCCCTAGTTTGCGCGCCTGCTTTGCAGGCGCGCGCTCGTGGCTTCGCCACTTCGCTGATTTGTCCCCCCCAACCAAAAAGGAACCACCCCCCCACAACTCATTTGGTCCGGCCCTGTACCATCAATCTATCTGCAATCTAACAGCTAGAGGTCTCTGGACTCATAAACCGCCTTCCACGTCAGAAAATGAAGGCCGTTCGCCAGACAGGTCAAAGTCTTGGTTGATCTA
>JAWQFJ010011141.1:10000-15000 GCA_034096865.1 Theodoxus fluviatilis
GCCTGCCTGTCTGCCTGCCTGCCTGCCTGCCTGCCTGCCTGCCTGCCTGTCTGCCTGCCTGCCTGTCTGCCTGCCCCCTGGGCGGCATCCGAACAGGAACAACGCGGAAATGATCTTGCTTTTGGACGATGACGATGATTTACAGCAGTGACTTAAGCTGAAATGGTCGAAGTCGGAAACATTCGCGGACACTGTACCCCAGTTTGAAATCTCGGTCTTACAGTCACGTGACATACCGATGATAGCGCTAAGCTCAGACCGCACCCGCCACTCCGCCTGACTGACTTCGCACGCCCGGGGAGTTATGCTAAGATCCGGCCGCGTTAGTGTATCTGCGTTTTGTGACAAACGTCTTGCTCGGCGGTACTGTACCCCATGCACCTTAACGGTCCGCGTGATTCGGGTGTAATCTTAAGCTAAACGACGTTACGAACGTTTCCGACTTCGAGCATTTCAGCAGCGCCAATAAACGTCGTTTAGCTTAAGATTACACCCGAATCACGCGGACCGTTAAGGTGCATGGAGTACAGTACCGCCGAGCAAGTCGTTTGTCACAAAACGCAAATACATTAACGCGGCCGGATCTTAGCATAACTCCCCGGGCGTGCGAAGTCAGGCGGAGTGGCGGGTGCGGTCTCGTTCTCATTCAAATGCCGAGATTTCAAACTGGGGTACAGTGTCCGCCCGGACAGAGTACCTCGGGTACAGTGTCCGCGAATGTTTCCGACTTCCACCATTTCAACGTGACTTAATGCCGTGGAACACAAGTCTCGCAAGCGTCATTGAGCCAGCCAATCACGGCTGGCAATTGTGGAGCAAAGGCGTTAGTAAAGCTCTGCCATTGGGAGATATTTTTGTCAGTCCGTGTGTGGCGTGTGGAATTGCCGCGTGTGCGAAGGCCTTTAGGCACATGTCATACATGGTTTGCATGCCTACCACATGGATCGAGGACCTCCTTGTGGAAAATAGTGTTGTACCTGTTGTTAGTGGTGTGGTGGTGGTGGTGGTGGTAAATGCGGCAGTGGTGATACCACCTCCAATATTTCAGTGCTCTTTCTATCACAGTTCGATGGACAAACATATTCGCCATACAGGAAAAGACGCATTGACACATACACGTGAACGTATGCACGCGCGCGCGCGCACATACACACACGCACACACACACACACCATGCATAAGCACACGAAAGTGCAATTACCTAATATGCCGGACATAAACGCAAACAAAGGGAAATACATAAAAATGGACAAGCAGAAACGCAAACGAATGAAAAGATGCACAAAGCAGACCCATTATTTTGCATTGATCAATCTTAACTACGAGCGACAACAAACACAGCCTCGAGCAAAGATTCGTCGTGCATCAGGGTTTATCAGTCTACAAGAAATTCTGCCGATAAGAGAATTTGCTCTGCACCACAGCAGGCAAACGGCACCATCATAAATCAGAAACGCAGTGAGACGAAGCTGCAGAAGAAGCTGTAGAGGGAGGAAGGGGGTGGAGGATGGGGGTGGGGAATAAAGGAGTTGGGGGCAGGAGCTGGGGGGTAGAATGGAGGAGCAAGAACTCGATGGGGGGTCTTACTCCCGCGAGCGTGAGCACTTACACCTGCGGGCTTGCTGATGATGCAATTTCGCCTTTCGTGTGCCAGCACCACGCAGCCAGCCCCCAGGCCTGAACATACAGAGATAGTGGCACAGCTCTTCTTCGTCTTCTTAACAGTTTGCACAGATGTATGGTGGTGATCGTCACAGGAAGCCATCAAGAAAAGAAAAAACCCGATTTCTGTCGACCCTGATGAACTTGACTTGCCAGAAGATTCGCGCAACGCAGACGCAACAACGATTAGATGACGCTGAAGAAGTTGGAAAGAGCATTTCGAGCGTTCACGCTAATACACGACCCTATGTAATATACATGTATAGTGGAGAGATGATTGTAGATGCCCTAAGGTAGTATATGCGGTCTGGCCGACGTATATATCGATGACTGCATGGCTGGATGCAAGGATGGATGGAATAGTTGGATTTAAAGGCGTACAGATGGCTAGAAGATCGGATGGACAGACAAATGATTGGACGATAATGCGGACTGACGGATGCACAGAAAAATAAACTTTGTGATCATTATTTGTTTTATCTTCTGGAATCCCGCAGTCCATCTTATACATACGTTTCACTCAGAAGGATAGACTGACAAGAAGATGGATGGATGGATGGGTAAATAGATGTAGATGGATGGATGGGTAAATAGATGTAGATGGATGGATGGGTAAATAGATGTAGATGGATGGATGGGTAAATAGATGTAGATGGATGGGTGGGTAAATAGATGTAGATGGATGGATGGGTAAATAGATGTAGAGGGATGGATGGGTAAATAGATGTAGATGGATGGATGGGTAAATAGATGTAGATGGATGGATGGGTAAATAGATGTAGATGGATGGATGGGTAAATAGATGTAGATGGATGGATGGGTAAATAGATGTAGATGGATGGGTAAATAGATGTAGATGGATGGATGGGTAAATAGATGTAGATGGATGGATGGGTAAATAGATGTAGATGGATGGGTAAATAGATGTAGATGGATGGGTAAATAGATGTAGATGGATGGGTAAATAGATGTAGAGGGATGGATGGGTAAATAGATGTAGATGGATGGATGGGTAAATAGATGTAGATGGATGGATGGGTAAATAGATGTAGATGGATGGATGGGTAAATAGATGTAGATGGATGGATGGGTAAATAGATGTAGATGGATGGATGGGTAAATAGATGTAGATGGATGGATGGGTAAATAGATGTAGATGGATGGGTAAATAGATGTAGATGGATGGATGGGTAAATAGATGTAGATGGATGGATGGGTAAATAGATGTAGATGGATGGATGGGTAAATAGATGTAGATGGATGGATGGGTAAATAGATGTAGATGGATGGATGGGTAAATAGATGTAGATGGATGGATGGGTAAATAGATGTAGATGGATGGATGGGTAAATAGATGTAGATGGATGGATGGGTAAATAGATGTAGATGGATGGATGGGTAAATAGATGTAGATGGATGGATGGGTAAATAGATGTAGATGGATGGATGGGTAAATAGATGTAGAGGGATGGATGGGTAAATAGATGTAGAGGGATGGATGGGTAAATAGATGTAGAGGGATGAGTAAGCGAGAAGTTGGAGACCGGTCAGCCGCAAGAACTGACTAATGATTGTATGATTTCAAGCAGATGGGCGAAACGATTGACGTAGAAAAAGGCCCGTAGGACAATGAGATGACGAGCATGACGGACTGAAGAAGAGTTGCATGGGTGAGTGGGTGATAGAGAGTCGGATGGGTTCATGGCTGGTACATGATGACGATCGACCAGTTCAAATCTTGACAGGAAATGAGGGTAACAATGATACAGACGATGAACAAATGCAAATAAAGGTGTATGGAGGGGAGCGCGAACAGACCAGCATATGTTGGAATCTGCGCACTTCAAACTGACGTCACTGATGATTGGCTCGACGCTGAAGGATCGCGGCAGAGCAAAGGCGAGCCTGTTGATCAACGCAAACGGCGGCGCTTTGCTGAGTTGGGAATCGGGTGAAAGGTGTGTTGATAAAAGGTACCCCAGTTGCTTCACCAATCCTTTCTAGCGGATTGCCAATAGCACGCTCGGTTAAGTCCCACCACCACCCCCGGCCACCAACAGAAACAGTCGCCGCCTGACCAGCAGTCACTTCAAAGAAGCCGCCACCACCCAGCTCAGAGGGCCTGGGCGGCCTTGTGGCAGAGGGGCGGCATTTGGAATCAAGGGTACCATGGCTTCCACATTCTTTCACAATCTCTGAGGGGTAGGGAACCAAACTTTTACATCTTCAAACCACCGCCCCTTCATCTCATTCGCACATACACACACGCTCCCACCCCCACCCCCTCCCTTCCTTTAACTTAAACGTTGACAATTGCAATTTTCCTGCTTACTTCTCTCCGACTTTCTTAGTCACAGAATACCGTCAAGGTCTAAGCAGGTGAAGACAAGCCCTTTAAACCACCGCCATTACCCCCTCCCCTTTTAGCCGGGGAGGGCTAAGGTGCAAGTCGGTGCTTTGATCCAGTCTGATTCCTGAATACAGGATCCGCTCCATTATACTCGATCCACGACCTGAGTCTAACATCAAGACACTGGGACGTTTCTGCCTGGTAACAGGTGAATATTCGGAACTAAATATTTTCCACTTGCGATTAAAATGGGCATCGTATTTTCAAGCCGATCAAATCTCCAAATGAAAAGGACTGTAAAAATATGTTTTTCTAGTCACAAAACTGCTGTTATAAACTGAGCAGTTCACGTCAAAAACAGTGGAATAACTTTGCTGATGAATTTAAGAATGCATAACTGAGTATGCAGTTGAATCGCTTCAGTTTCCGAATCGCAAGTGTGGTCTCCCGTTTGCATGGCGGTCTGCTGCAGCACGCGTGTGAACAGGCATCTTCCACACTGTGGGTGTGTCCGTGTTTCTCAGACGTGTCCTGATCAAAGCTCTCGCATACAGCACACAGGTAGGTGTGTCCAGATATCTACGAGTTAGAGATCAGGTACGTGAGCAAGGTCAAATAGATGATGTACAGCCGGGTACAACGTATAACTTTGTGCATGTGCATCGCTTCCTCTGTAGCTGCTTGATTTTTTTTCGGTTTTCAGCCCACACATATGTCTGAAATGTATCCGTGGATTGTGTACGCATGCATGTGTACGTGCGTGAGCATGCATGTGTGTGCGCCCATTTGTGTACATGTATGCGTGTGCGTGCTTGTGCATATAGATGTGTCAGTGTTCAGCCGTGTGCGTACATAATGATGTGCAAATGCATGCGAAAGCGCATTCTGTCGTCCACAAATCTTTCTTCCATCCGTCCGTCCGTCCGTCCGTCCATCCTTCTGTCTGCTTGTCCGCCTCTGTGCGGCAGGGATCGGGGTTGGGTGAGGA
>JAWQFJ010011141.1:17500-27500 GCA_034096865.1 Theodoxus fluviatilis
GGGATGAGGAAGGGCAAGGAGTTAACGAGGGCGTGACCTTCTCGTGGGAGATCCTAGACAGCCAATGCTTGGACGCGTTGCCAAATTAAGTAATTATTTTCGGAAGTGTTTCACGGCTGACTACACAGTCAACATCAAAGCAGCCGCCACGGCCACTGCCGCTATTCCAAAGCCAAGGCGGTTGTGGGTGCTGGGTCACTGGATCTGGAACTTCAAGGCGGATCGCGGCCAACAACACAGGGAAGACGAGCAAAGGGCTGGAAGCTTGCACTTGACAGATCGTACCATCCTCAGGACAAAAAATGTCTACCAAAGCTGCCTTTCTTATGTGAGATGGAAGATGGCGGGCTCGATCCCCGGCTAGGGTTGTTTGACGTTTTTGCTTTTTCTGTATGTTCGTTCACATTTTTGGCCCTGTAATGGGTGGTGAGCCATATGTGATAAATTCAAAAGACGATGCTTGTTTTGTAAATGCAGCCTTGGATGTGAGACATTTATCACATCACGCGCATATTTCTACCAATTACCAAAATACTATCCCATCACACAAATTCACAAATATACTTCAAAGCCAAACAAATCCCTCTAAGGTCATTTTTTGCGATAGGCGTTTCGAACTAATCAGACTTGTTTGGAGCAGTGTTGACATAAATAGAAGTTTTCTAACTTGTGAATACAACAAGATTAAATATAATGCATGTTCATCACCTTGGGTGCTTTTTATTAGAACAGCAGTGTAGTTCCTAAGGGCTGTGATAGATTACGATCATGGCGGTGGCAAAGACTTCGTTTCCACTATGATCTTACGAAACAGATGACTCGCTGTACGAGCGTCCATAGCACCCGTTGTTGCCACAGACATTCAACCATTCAATGTCTCTCATTCAGACAAAAGTATTCTATCCCCAAGACTGATAACGCATTATCACAAAATCTTTAGCCATTTCAGAAACTTTACCCACAGCTATGACCGTGAGAGACTTCTTAGCAAGATTGGGCTGTGGCTTCAACAGCGTTGCATCAGAGCTGAAAAACAGACGAAAATGTTGCAACTCGGAAATAGAATCTTGCATCACACCAAGTGATAATGATCCCAAGAGCTTCAGAGATGGCATGTGCACATGCATTGACATTTTTTAAATTAATTATTTTTAAAGCTATGACAGCGACACAAATTCTGGCAACTCCAGACAGGGGTTCAGACGGCGATAGAGTGGGAGCAGTAAACTGAAATGGAGAAAGGGTCTGGGTTTCGTCGGGGACCCGTGTCACACAGCGACCTGCAGACCACTACAGCGCTACAGTGACCCCCACGGTGGAGCAGTTCCTGTTCTAGTCTCTGTGGGTCGTGGGAATGGTCTCAAACTCCCAGAGTTGATTCTTGGCAAATTGGAGAGAGACAGGCTGTCAGGTGGACCTCAGATTGCAGAGGTTAGCTATCAAGCCGCGCACGCGGCGCTAGTTTGGTCTAAGTGTGTGCCCGCGGTGTGCTTTCATTGGGAAGTAAATACACGATATCTGCATTAACCACAGGCTGCAACTCGTGGGAACTCTGTACAGTCTACAGGAGTTCTCAAGTAGAAAAAACAAACAAAAACCAAGCGCCAATATTAACCTACATTAGCAACAGCGGGAAGAAAACTAGACTTGGCACCCATACACACCCAGCAACAACTTCTTAGTAAGCAAAATCTTTCAGGTCACGACAAACGTATTGCCTTGGGCAAAGGCTGTTGTTATTTGTTGACTCCAGCCAAAAACCAAGGCTACAGAAAAATGTTGTTATGTTGTACTGTTATGTGGGGATTATCTTCAGCCGTGGTAAGCTCCTAACATAACAACTGGCATTCTCTGGAGACAGAGATCAAACCCCCTGAAGATGGAGTGTGGCTGCCTATATGGCGGGGTGTTCAAGAACAGTCACACACGCAACTTGGGTGATCATGGGAGTGCTTAGCCCAGGTACGCAACAACAACAACGACAAAAAACTTAGCAAGCAAGGCAAACGCGTTACCTTCGAACTAAGACACCTAGAATATTAAACACCAAATACTACAGTACAACTAGTGGGCGTGAGAACAATGATAGACAGTGAATGTAGCCAGCGTCGATGTGAATTATGAGCAGGGGGGGGGGGGGGGGGGGGGGGGGGGGCAGGAGGTGAGTAAATGTTTACCATATTGCTACTGCCGCTTTCCCGACCATGCAAGCGAGGGAGCAGACAAGGAGTAACCCAGAAGACCCGACCATCTCCCATTACACCTCCCTCGTGGAAAGCGGAGGAAAAAGCTATCATTTGTTTACACCGTCTCCTGTGTATGTGAACCTACCCCTGGTAACAGCACCCAAAGCTAAACACCAAAAGCGGGGCTCAAGCGGAGGGGGAAACGTCATGGGGAGAGAGATTATCCGTGCCCCTGTTGAGAAAGCCTACTCGGCCTGGTGGAGGTTGGGCACTGGATGTTCCTCGTGCTCTGCTTCCAGTTTGGAGGTAGCAGCGTTCATCATAGATAGGTAATGTGTCACAGGGCAGGAATACACGGTGCATCCATAACTTGATGCTACGTTCGGACAAAAGAGAAGGTGCCAATCTCAGAGAAGTACACAGGGGTCCTTCAGGTTTGCACGGGAGAGAAGGGGTCATATCGGGGGCGTTTCACCAGGACAAACTGCATTTCAGTTTCAGTTAATTCATGAAAGATGACACTTGACAAATACAATGCACGAGGGCATGGGGAAAAAACCGTGAACACGCGTACAAACATATGTATGTGCGCACACATATTCACACATATATGAGAGAGAGAGAGAGAGAGAGAGAGAAAGAGAGAGAGACGGACGGACGGACAGACAGACACACAGACATACAAACACACATACACACACAGACAGACACACAGACACACAGACAGACACACAGACAGGCAGATAGACAAACACACACAGACATACACACAGGCAGACACACAGACATACACACAGGCAGACACACAGACAGACATACAGACAGACACACAGACAGACATACAGACAGACACACAGGCAGACATACAGACAGACACACAGACAGACATACAGACAGACACACAGGCAGACATACAGACAGACACACAGACAGACACACAGGCAGACATACAGACAGACATACAGACAGACATACAGACAGACACACAGAGATGAGAACGTCCGAAAAATGCGTTTAATGTTGCAATTTCACATAACTGAAATAAGTCATGACTATCTTGTGTTACATCACTAAATTCGAAACGACATCATAACAAACAAACAAGCAAAAAAACAAGCAAACAATGTCTTTCTCGCTAAATGAACTCCATACAGTCCAGTAACACATTTTAGGACCATAAATGAGAACGCGTGTCAAGAGCGTGGGATACAAAGGGTTAAGCAGAGCGTGAAACCGCAGCAACTATAAACATAGCAGGCGTGCAGTTTCACCCTCTCTGATCAGCAAGGCCTGCTCGCTCAGGTAGAATAAGGTGCTCGATACTGTTCATTCCGTCTTCGTCCAGTCTGCTCACCATACATACTCATCGCAGCAGCAGGAAACTGGAGCACGCGGGTGGGAGAGGGTTAAGCAGAGTGGGTAACACTGGCTGCGACGAAGCACTAACACATGTCGCTCTACTGTTCAGAGAGGTCGGCAGAGCGCAGCATTTCCCTGCTGTATTTCTCTCGGTCGACCTTACGCCGAGCTTGGACCAGCAGACTACATTTTCTGACTGACTTTGGACCAAAGAGAGACGTTTTTTTTCCAGTCACGACGGTGGCTGAGAAGAGCGCGAGTGCCAAAATGCACGTCAGCAAACACAAGCCACCGCACTAATGCACGTAGGTATGTCTTCACATATGTGTACATACCTACATAATACTAGCAAAGAAGCAAAAATACACCGAGCATGCATATATAAGCATAAACACACACACACACACACACACACACACACACACACACACACACACACACACACTTGCTCAAACGCACATGCACGGGTGTCAAACATGCGCATGAGTACGCACACACACACACACACACACACACACACACACACAAATAGTGGCGCAAAAACACATACATAAGGTCGCGTGCGAGAACTACTGCACACACTCGCAAACATTAATGAGCACATTACAGTCGCTGAGCATATACTAGCTCGTTTTGGATGAATACGTAAACCTATTCGGAAATGTTGACCTTTCCTCTCTGATAACAAATTCTAGGTCACGTTCTCCATAATGCATGAATATAGTACTATAGGCTCCACTCCTAATGAAGTGCTAGAACAAGACTGCCTGTAGTGAAGGAAGGGGGAGGAGAGGATGGATAAGCCTGTCTACAGTACATAACTTCCAGCACACTCACTGATGCCCCATTATGAAAAAGGAAAAGTTGCAAAACCTACAACGTCGGCATCGCTCAAACGTGCGCTCGTTGATCAGGGAGTTTATCTTGATCGTTGTAGCGTGTAATAGCTGTGTTGCCTCAGCAGCTGAAGCATCCATTCTCAGTTGTATGTTTTGGGAATGAGGTTCCACTCAGCACAGTCGGTAGGTATGTTAACTGTTTTCAGTTGTAGTCTCCCTTCTAGTATATTGCTTCTTCCTCTCTCCCTGACACCTGCCTGCCTGCCTGTCTGTCTGCCTGCCTGCCTGCCTGCCTGCCAGCCTGCCCCCTCTCTCTCTCTCTCTCTCTCTCTCTCTCTTTCTCTCTCTCTCTCTCCTTCCCTCCTTCCCTCCTTCCCTACCCCCCTCCCTCCCTCCCTCACAAGCGATACTTGATGGAAAATGATAAAATTCGCACATCGAAACATCACAGTTGACGAAAGTGGTCGACCGACTTTCTCAGTGTTCACAGGCAGAGAAAGGGCAGTTACTCTGGGCTTTCTCAAGCGACCCTTCCATCAAAACGTCCTCACCCCTTATGCCTGTCACATGGACAGTTTCGCTTACCTCATCAAGGGCAAAGTCTTCTTCCTCCTCCTCCTCCTCTTCCTCCTCCTCCTCCTCCTCCTCCTCGTTGTCGACTTAGTTGTTGCCATCGTAATTGTCATTATCAACGTAATTTACCTCATCCTTAAGCTCCTCCTGTTTATGCATCTTTTCGTCCTCCCCATTCTCCTCCTGCTTCTACGAACTGCGGCGTACGCTTCTGCTTCTCAATCTCATGTTTCCTCTTTCTGTTGATGCTCCTTCTCGTCCTCACGCCACCATCACCAACCTGCTCACACACACACCTTCCCCTCAACCACCCACCACCACCACCCTACCTCACCCCCCACCCCCACCTCCCCGTATATTTCCTTCGCTTTTAATGGACAGTCTCGAAGACATTAATAAATGATGCGCCTAACGTTAGATTACGTCATCGCCCTAGTAGTCCATACACAACACATAATAAATAATAATGCTCTCTCTCTCTCTCTCTCTCTCTCTCTCTCTCTCTCTCTCTCTCTCTCTCTCTCTCTCTCTCTCTCTCTCTCTCTCTCTCTAAGCTCTCGTGCCAGGATTTGTTCGCCAGACAAAAGACGTGTTTTGAGAGTGCAATGCTGGGTACACTGCACCAGAAATACAGGCAGAGCTAAACACTGCAGACAGGAGAAACGCGGCTAACCCTTCCCAAGTAGCAACAATCAACGAGAGGTGCATGTTTTCACACTGACATGAGCAATGACGCAACCAATACCTCATAGGCATGCACACACCATAACTGCCTCCTCTGATGCTAGGAGGAGGGAGGAAGAGGTGAAACCTAGAAGGAGTAAGGTGAAGGGGAGAAGGGGAACTTGGAGGGGGGGGGGGTGCTGGAAGAAGGGGGAAGGGAACTAGCACAGGGTGAGTGGATGGATGGAAGGGGGGCGGGAGAGTGTAAGTGATAGGCTGGTAGGGGTGGTGGAAATGGTGGGGGATGAGGAAGGGGAAGGATATTATTGCACAGTGATGCAGCATGAAATGAACTTACCATTCCGTTGCAGAGGCTGAGGCTGACTGCCGAGTCGGTTTCTCCCTGCACATTGCCGCTATAGAAACAGTGTGGCAGGTCTCCCTGTACTTCCTCCAGCACACTACCGTTTCCGTGCACACGCTGGATAATGAAGCCGGGAGATAGAAAATCCGACAACTTGTCGAGCTGAAGGTGTAACTCTTCCCCGAACACATGAAGAGAGAGATGGGCTCGATCTTCCACCAGTACATCCAGGCTGCGCTTGCGGCGAGACCCATTCCGCGGTCTCGGCTGCGGCCGGCCAACTTTCCCCTCACCCCCCTCCAGCACCGAGGGGTAGAACACATCAAAGGGCCGGTCGTCCGGGAACACACCTGTCAAAATGAGAGAAAGAAGCGCGGGTGGTGAAAGGGTTAACACAAGCGTGGTCGCCCCTCACTGCTGTTGTTGGAAGCAGAGCCTCCAGAGAGAGAGAGAGAGAGAGAGAGAGAGAGAGAGAGAGAGAGAGAGAGAGAGAGAGAGACAGACAGACAGACAGACAGACAGACAGACAGACAGACAGACAGACAGACAGACAGACAGACAGACAAGAGTGAGGCAGGCACAGACAGAGAGACTATCGAAGGGTGGGGTGGGGGAAAGATGGGTGGGAGAGAGATGGAGGGAGAGAGAGAGAGATAGAAGAAGAAGAAGAAGAGAGAGAGAGAGAGAGAGAGAGAGAGAGAGAGAGAGAGAGAGAGAGAGAGATAGAGATAGAGAGAAAGAGTGACAGACAGACAGACAGACAGACATATAGACAGACAGACGGGCGGACGGACGGACGGACGGGCGGGCGGGCGGGCGGGCGGACGGACGGACAGACACATAAGCAGACATACCGACACACAGATAGACAAACAGGTGATTATACAAGCAGACGGGGGTCCCGCAAAAGGAGACAGCAATAAAACATCTATGAGAGAGAGAGAGAGAGAGAGAGAGAGAGAGAGAGAGAGACAGACAGACAGACAGACAGACAGACAGACAGACAGACAGACAGACAGACAGACAGACAGACAGACAGACAGACAGAGACAGACAGACAGACAGACAGACAGACAGACAGACAGACAGACAGACACACAGACAGACAGACAGACAGGCAGGCAGGCAGACAGACAGACAGACAGACAGACAGACAGACAGACAGACAGACAGAGAGACAGTCAAAGGCAGGGAGATAAGCGCAAATACTTAATGAGCTGAGTGCATGCAGTGCACCGTGACAAAACGAGGTGTTCAATCATCCATCAATTTAATTAGATACTTCTCCTCATCCCTGAAAACATAGGCTACGGCTTCTGCATTCACGAAACATTTTCTTCCCATTAGTTTTCCGTGCCTGTCTTAGCATGGTTAGGAAAAACAATACAGTAGAAGAGGTGATGGTGATGGTGATGTAAGAGATCGAGGGGGAGGGGAAGGAGTTATAAGTAGGAAGAAGATTAGTTGGAGATGAGAGGGGGAAGGGGGGGGGATAGGGCTCTAGACATAAAAGAAGAAAGGATTGTTCTCAGTAGGGGGACAGGTGGGTGGGGGTGGGTGGAAGAGGCGGAGAGGGAAGGGATGGATAACATCCAGGTCACGCAGTAACGCAAATGAAACTGACCACGATTCCTCCTTCCCCACCTCCACGAGGCTTTCGAACGTGAGGTGGCGAGGGATTGTGCGGACTATTCTTACACAAGGAACGTAGGAGTACGACTATCAGCAGGAACACAGGACTACAGGAATACATAGGATTATGCTTACACCAGTAATACAGCACTACAGGAAATATAGGACTACCACCACAACTACGACATCCAGTGGCAACCTTTTCCAGCGCAGCGCAGCGCCGCTTCGGGCTATGGGAGCGGGTCAGAGCATCGGCTGTAGGTCTGACTGGCTCGGACTAGGGCAACCTTTCCCGCTCCTGACCGCTGGCCCGTCTGCCTTGGCTCAGCTCCGCATCGAGGGTCAGTCGGCCGGCGCGGTCCGAGCGTCTCTGACCTTTCTCGAGTATCTAGCCCCGCCCTGCTTTCGCAATCAGGTTAGAGCGAAATCAGCTTCTCTGAGCCCGACCCACCGACTGCAGGCCCAGCACAGCGAAGTCGGGCGCCTACATGCTTAGGTAGGGATATTTGTCTGTGAGACTGTCTGTCTGTATGTGCCTGTATGGGACAACATAACCCTAGACACAACAGCCTTACCACTGGAATAGCTGCCACACCAAACTGCCTCCCGTGGTGTTGATCACATGATTCCCCGCCCAGCTTGTTCTCGTCTTTATAAGATTTTTTCTTCAGACCCGAGGATACAATATGCTCTATATAATTATAACTGTTTTGTCTGTGAGGTGAATGATTCTCGAGGCGTGAAGATGAAAGTTGCTGATGCGACGATTTCTCTATCCATCGTGCGAAAGTAGAATCTCAATTTCGCCGTTCCGTTTTGTGTTGCATCAGAGTAGCACTGGTTTTCTGTACCCAGATCCCAATGCGAGCGTCCTCACCACTTTGCAAGATTTGTGTTGCCTCGGCGCGTGGTCATGGCAATCAGTCAGAGAACTGACCCTAGCAGCAAAAATGAATGTGCATTCAGGCAATTCTTGCTCAGAGAGTACGTCAAATAAAGTTCACTTCACTCGCAGTATACAACAGCACATCACCCCGAGATTGCATCTTCTATGTGTGCAAAAATAAAAACAAACATTTAAAAATTAAGGTTCCCCCACCCTCATCCCCTCCCGGTCACCTGATCCTTCTTCTACCACCCTATTCCCCACTACAACTATTCAGTTTCAAAGTTGTGCCGATTCAGACACTAAACGTAGTATCCATGGCAACCACGTTCGTGATGTTCAGTGCTAGAGTCCATTCAGGGAAGCCGGAGACTGCGAGCACAGAGTCCCACCTCAGTTGAGCCGACACCTACTACAGACCACACCTGACTATGATGCTAGTGTATCATCGCAGGTGAACTTTCTCAGCTAAGCAGCTAACAGATGCCTTGCCTTGCTGCCTGACTTGATATTTGCATCCGAGGCAGAACGTGGAAAGAGATCTCGACGGTTTTACTCTCTCCTCTCTCTCTCTCTCTCTCTCTCTCTCTCTCTCTCTCTCTCTCTCTCTGTCTCTCAGCCTCGGCAGATCCACCACTCGATCTATGCACAATCGGGCAAGTAAAAACGAACGAAACGTCTAACTTTTCTAAGGTTACAAGGTTTCCCAGCCATATACCACTGTCTGAGACAAATGCTACAAACTTTCCTTTGAAAAACCTCGAGGAGAAAGTTTCCAAACCGCTCTGTGGGGCCTCCAGAGGTAGAGCACGGAAGCGTATGCAATGTGGCAAGAAATCAGAGACTGACATTTTGTCGATCTAGCAAAACAGCAGACAGCACATGCCAAACTTTCCTTTTCGCCCCGAAGGAAGACAGAAAAACCAAGTTCCCCCGTTCTGAGATGCGAAAAACACCATGATGAAGTTAGTTTGAAGCGTACTGAAGGGGTGGGGGTGGGGGTGGGGGTGGGTGGGGTGGGGGAAGCGTAGACAATACATGCACTCATAGGTACAGGTACTCACATACATACATGCAGATAGGTAGATATGTAAGTAGAATCTCACCTTGATCCTGAGGGAAGCTGTCCCAGTCGTGTGCCTGCCGGCCTAGAAGTACTGGCTGCAGCAACATTAGGCTGAAGAACAGCACGACTAGCGCCATCAACACCGACCGCATCCTCTAACCCGTGGTCGTCGCCGTCGTCGTCATCCAAGCCAATTCCTGTAGCACACTCACAACCACACGGAGGAACCACCAGAGCTCGCAGACACCCAACGACCGGCGAGCCCAACCGCAAAACTCTCCGGCCTGCGTTTCCCCTTGCCTCGTGGACTATAGGCTACACACACAAACTAGGCCACGCCTACTTCGGTGCGACCAATCAAATTGTTCGATAGACTGTCAATCAACCTATCTTTCTCCGTTCTGCCACAGAGCGCGTGCGTTCGCATTGCTA
>JAWQFJ010011141.1:32500-53438 GCA_034096865.1 Theodoxus fluviatilis
AAGGTTTACAGACATTCAATATCTTCAAGCTAGCATATAAAATAGTCGTTTAGTGATATTCTTGGGCTCTCTGTTTCCCGCCCGGTTACCGGATATGCAGCCTTTCTAGCGAGTGCGCATGCGTCGTCTACCGCCGTCTAAAGGACGCTTCGACGTAACGAATCTAACTTGTTGAAAAATGTAGGAAGATCGTGCCTAGCAGGGCAGTTTTCACAAATAATGAGACTACCGATCGCTTTTGCAAAGACATCTTGTACTGATGGTATACTTTGGTAAGTATAGTTTACTCTTAAATGTTGAGAATTACTGATCTTAGTTGGTGGATCGCAGTGATGGCTTTGTTTTTACCGTTGCATGCGGACGATCTACGTGTTCAGTAAATTAGTGATTTGTGGCAAAGCACATCCAGTCGTGCTTGTTTTCGTTTGTGCCAATAACAATCAACTTGCTGCTGTTGTCCGAGCTAATATTTCCTTTACGCCAGTTCGCTGTTATTCTTGCTAAATCTACCTGCTGTTCTGAGGAAGTGAGGCGCCATGTTGCATATTTTATGCTTGGAAAGTACTTCCTGTTGTGTTTCAGCAACGAGGAGGAAATAAACGGGCAGAAAAGCTGTATATTCTACGTTATCACTACAGATTCTAGCAACATGCACATTAAAAAGTTGTGGATGCATCTGTTCGTCAGTCATTGTTTCTGCATGTTTTGATGAGACAAACAGCGTCCTGGCGAGTGCTGCGTATCATTTATCAGTGTAGTCGTGCAGAACAAACGCCTCTAGAAAATGGGAAGGAGGATTTTCACGCGTTTTTCCCCTCTTTTTTTCCTTTGGGAACAGGAAAGTGGCAACAGGCTGTTCTTTGCAAATGTAAAATTATGATTTGTATAAAGAGAGAGAAATCGTAGTTCCAAATATTTTGGTGATTCGTCATAGTCGTATGCGTGTAGACTGAAAATGAAAGTACAGTTTCCTTGGTTCAATGGCTGTACATGTGCCTAGGAATGGCAGAATTCTCTCTGATTGGCGGGGAGATGGGTATGGAAGAGTTAACTTGTTAGCAATTAAATGAGACAGATCAATGTGACATTGTATTTGTCCAGACACTGGTAGCTTTGTGAATTTAGCCCAGGTTAAATGCCGTTGTTGAGTCATGCAGATGCATACCAGGGGTAAGGCTAACCAAGTGTGGCATACTTTGTCTTCCTTAGAGCTCTTGTTGATAGTAACAGGGGTAATGATAAGCTTCCATTGCAATGCTACAAATGCTCCAGAACCATCACTTTGGCCTCTGCTTAATATTTCATTATATCCCAACTGACCCAATTTTTCTACCAACCCAAAACTCTTTTTTAGAATGTAAAATAAGGGTTAAAAACAAGCTGCCTGCTGTTCCATCTTCCCTTCCCTACAAGCACTCAGGGATTCCACTATTCACATATTAATAAAACGTTCTCAGCTAAAGAGAATTTTGATTAATGTTTGATTTGGCCTCATCTATCAAAAATATAGAGAAATAAAAATATATAAAAAATTCAGGCTGACCACCCCCACCACCCCACCCCCTTTTTTATGTTGCTGTAACTACCCCCTTTTTTTCTTCTTTTTTTCCCCCCTGATAATGTTAAACCCTGCATATGTCTCATTTTCTCAGGAAGTTTAAGAAGAAAAATGGTGAACTTAACTGTTTCATGCCAGTTTGTATATGAATTTGACTCTCCATAAATGGTTATTTAGATCTAATCAGTTAAGCAAATGCAACATGAATTTTCACTTGTCTTAGTTAAACTATGTGCATCTATAAAATGCATGAGATGAGTAAGTTACTATTTTAATAGAATTCAGTTTATGTGAAAAATGTGCTATGTCCTCTCAGCAGACGTTCTGATTGATTACTAATTGCTCTTGCTTCAGACAGATCAAGGTGGTTAGGAGTGCAGCCACATGGTCAAAATGGTTCTTGATTTCAACGTCAAGAATTTCTGTCAGAACCTGCGGGCCACCAAACCTCCCTACAAGTGTCCAGTGGACGGCTGTGGCAAGGTGTACAAAAGCTTCTCAGGGATCCAGTTTCACCTGTACAACTTTGACCACGAAAACCCAGAAACGCCATCCCACCAGGGCAAACCCTCCAGCAAGAAGTCCAAGAAGAAGGCAAAATGGCATCACCGCCAAATGCGGAGATCGCCCACGCCACCTGAATTCTTCAGGCCTCCTGTTGCAAGGGAAAACTTGTCATATGCTGAGGCTCAGCGTCTTGTAGAGGTGGACCTTGATGGCCAGACTCACCGCATAGACATCCACTCCCCACTGGAGATCATCTCACAGGATGAGATTGACAATCAGGACAACACAGAGAAGGAGGAGAAGGCTGAGAAGTCGCCCCTCAAGATGAGCAAAGGTGTGGTGAAAGGTGCTGACACTCCTAAGGGGAGGAAGGACAAGGATGCCAGCAAGGAGACCAAGAACAACAACAACAACCATGCTGCCACCAATGCGGTGAAGCTGCCCGAGGCTCAAGTCCGAGAACTGGATGACTATGTCAAGCCATCTCAGGTAGCGCCTCGCCCCTCCTCCTACTACCGCTACATCGAGAAGTCTGTTGATGAGCTGGATGAGGAGGTTGAATATGACATGGATGAAGAGGTAAGGTTATGATGATTTCATGTAGTAGCTTTTGAGGTTAGAGTCATTTGATTGATCTTGGAAGTTGACTGAGATTTGTAGAATCTACAATGTGGTCAAGAGACTGCAGAAGGGCAGGATCTGGTCAAAGTTTTGGTTAACGACAGACTGGATTCAGGCATTGCCATACTGCTTCGTGTGTTGGAGGCATTTTCTGTCACCTTAAATGTTCCCTCTTTGAGGCAGTCCTTTTTGAAATGATCATTTGAGCATATCCCACCTGTGTGTTTGCAGTAATGTGTCAATGGCGGGTGATTGGTGTTTTTAGTAGCAGAAGCTTCATCAAAATAGACAAATGGCTTAGATCACTCATGAGCCTTCTATGTAAATGTTTCCTTTAGAAGTATTTCCATGCATCAGGAGGGGCCTGTTGTAACATTTTGTGTAAAATTATTATTGTTGTGATGACAGGAACATGTGAGATTGATAATTGAGTGATACAGTACTCTAATACAGAGGGAGAGCTTGTGCGGAGTACTTACAAGCATGCAAAGTGGCAAGAAACTCCCAACAGAGAGATGATCTTAAGAACTTTCTCCTCCCCCCCCCCCAAGTGTTTCAGCCCTTATAATTTCCTGATGTACTTAGGGGGAAGACCACACCTGGTTATAGCACCAAGTGCCCGTCTGTTTTCTTGATCTATCATGAATCACAAGAGAATGAAGTGTGCTGTTGTAGTGGTATACAGAATCAAATCTCCATCACTGGTTGTCTTTCTTCTGCCTGTAATATAAGTTTTTGAAAAGCCACTCTCACAGACCACATTTCCTTTTTGCCCGTACAGGACCACTCATGGCTGGAGCTACTCAATGACAAGCGCAAGGCTGAGGGACTGGTGACGATCACACAGGAGGAGTTTGAGACGCTCATGGACAGGTTTGAAAAGGAGGCAGCCTTCCAGAGCCAGAGTTCTGGCAAGGACCAGAACCCTTCCATAGACGAGGATGCTGTGTGCTCCATCTGCTATGACGGGGAGTGCCAAAACAGCAATGTCATTCTCTTCTGTGACATGTGTAATCTTGCTGTTCATCAGGAGTGCTATGGAGTTCCTTACATTCCAGAGGGTCAGTGGCTCTGCAGGCGATGTCTCCAGTCACCTTCGCGTGCTGTGGACTGCTGTCTGTGCCCCAACAAGGGTGGCGCCTTCAAGCAGACGGACGACAACCGGTGGGCCCATGTGGTGTGTGCATTGTGGATCCCTGAAGTGGGTTTTGCCAATACAGTATTCCTGGAGCCTATAGACAGCATTGATCAAATCCCCCCTGCCCGGAAAAAGCTGTCCTGCTACATATGCAAACAGCGGAACTCTGGTGCTTGCATTCAGTGTCACAAAACTAACTGCTACACTGCTTTCCATGTGACCTGTGCTCAGCAGGCAGGGCTGTTCATGAAAATTGAGGCGGTGAAGGAAGTGGGACCCAATGGGGTGGTGAATGGGGTTCGAAAAACTGCTTTTTGTGATGTGCACACGCCAGCCAACCAGGAGTCTATGCCCATGATGGCAGATGAGGACAGGACAGTGTCGGACAAGAAGGCCAAGGAGAAGTCACGGGTCAAGATGAGGAAGGCTAGGAAGATACTGGCTGAGAAACGCAATGCTGTTCCCGTAGTATCCATTCCTATGATTCCTCAACACAAGTAAGTATGCATGGAATATTGCTCTGAATTGAGAGTCTTGTCATGTCATGGCATGTCTCAGCAGCAATGGAGGCTGTATTCTTGTTTGGATGCTGGACAGATGAGAAAAGAGTGTAAGGAGTGAAAGCATGTGTACATGTTTACAAGTAGATTTCAAGGTAGAGGATTTGCTTGTTGAACGGTGATGCCAGTCACCACCAGCACAGGCATGCACACAAACACATGTATGTCTTTTTAAAATCTTTTTTTTCTAATGCTATGTGAATTCAGATTAGTGCTTCAAGGGTTATTTTGGGGGTGGGGGGAGTGTTTGTTTTGCTTTTTGACTCGCATGCGAAGCAAAAGTGAGTCTATGTACTCAACCGTTTCGTCCGTCCGGGCGTCCGAAAACTTTAACGTTGGATTTTTCTCAGAGACTATTAAGTCTATCAATACCAAATGTGGCATGATGGTGTATGATGACAAGGCCTCAAAAAACATACATAGTGACTTGACATTGCCTCAAGGTCAAGGTCGCAGGGGCCATAAATGTTGTCTAAAAAACAGCCATTTTTCACATTTTCTCAATTTTCTCTGAAGTTTTTGAGATTGGATACCTGACGTATATATGGTATATAGGGCAAAGTAATCCCTATCTTTTGATACCAGTTTGGTTGACCTTGCTTCAAGGTCAAGGTCACAGGAGCTCTTCAAAGTTGGATTGTATACATATTTTGAAGTGACCTTGACCCTGAACTATGGAAGATAACTGTTCCAAACTTCATAACATTGTAGTACACATGTTATACTTTCATCATGAGACACATTTGGTCACATATCATCAAGGTCAAGGTCACTTTGACCCTTATGAAATGTGACCAAAATGGGGTAGTGAACCACTAAAAGTGACCATATCTCATGGTAGAAAGTGCCAATAAGCACCATTGTGCTTCCTATGTCTTGCATTAACAGCTTTGTGTTGCATGACCTTGGATGACCTTGACCTTGGGTCAAGGTCACATGTATTTTGGTAGGAAAAATGTGTAAAGCATTTCTTAGTGTATGATGTCATTGGTAGGTTTAGTTGTTTGACCTTGACCTTGAGGGGCACCTGAAGGTCAAGGTCATGTAAAGGTCAAGGTCATTCATGTGAGTTGTATGGGCTTTGCCCTTCTTGTTTACTCTATGTGCGAAATGAAGTTGAAAAAACTCCTTGTGGAAATGGAAGAATCTGTCAATAGACTTAACCAACAGTATATGTATCTCTTGTGTAGCACCCAAACTTCTGACTAATTTCTGAACACAATTTGATGAATTTGGCATATTTCCCATGGCCTAAGTGTCTTATGAGCTTTTCTTCCTTTGATTCATTATCAATAAGGAAGATTAGGTCTAACACGGATCTTTTCTCTCTCTCTCTCTCTCTCTCTCTCTCTCTGAGACCTGAATATACTGCAAGTGAGCAATGCAGGGCAGTCTGTGCTTACCATCTGAAGAAATTTGAAGATGAAAACTGCTCTTGAGACACCTGAAGGAAAGCTTCTCCAATATGATGGCATTTGGGGTCCACAGAAATGGACTCCTCCAGTTTTTTATGAGGAAAGGTAAAGCTGGAATCTGTGTGACTTGCCCAGCAAGAGCACCTAATTGCACTTTGAAGTGGAAACCTGGCAGGGCAGTTACTGATCATCACACTTTGGCTCAAATGTCAACATGGTGTTAGTGTACTACTACATTTGAAAGTGGATATTACAGACCTCAGGTTTTGATTTGGCATTTATACTCCAAGCTTGTGTGAGGCTCCCACACATGCTTGAAGTATGCTGTAGATGAATACTAAGTGAGTGATGTGTATGGTGTGTTTACTCTGGCTTTGCCTTTCTGTATGCACATGTGTTGACCACAGATTCACTGAAGGCACCCATCCTGATTTGTTAGGGACTGGGACTTCTTGGAATGATAGACATAGACTGTATGAAAATGCCAGGTTTCTGTTGGAGCCGCTTAGGCTGCAGTGGTTGTCATAGTGGAAGGTGCTACCTGCAGATCTGTGTAATTTGTCTTATCCTACGTATTTCACATCAGCCAATTCCATCAATCCCCCCCCCCCCCCCCAAAAAAAAAAAAAAAAAAAAAAAAGTATGGATATATACATGACTGGTGCTATCAACAAGGTATACTTTCTCATGTAATTGAATTTGGCCAAGAATAGAGATTATTTTGAGGTGTGTGTGTGTGTGTGTGTGTGTGTACATTTTTTTAATTAATGCATGGCCTTGTGAATGGGAACAATCCTTATTAGTGCAGTTGATATTGAAATTGATTTTCCAATAATTAACATGATCTTATGAAAAAATCCTCTCTGTCAACTAAGTTGGACAATTTTCCTTTCATATCACCAGTAAAAGGAATGAGCTCCAAGGTGCAGAGGTTGACATGAACCATGGAAGATCTGCTAGTCAGTGTAAGGCAGTCTCTACTCTTGCTCCTGTTGGAGTCTGTTGAGTTCTTGAGGCCTTGATGTACAGAGAAATTGACTGCTTGGTTTAGTGCTGGAAGAACAGCCGAGGCAAGAAAGAAAGCTGTGACAAGCTACTGAAGCTAGGAAAGATTACGAAGGGAAAAAAGGTTGTGCTTTTGGTAACCCAACCGACACCCACCCACTCACCCACCCCCTTTATTTTAACCCCAGCTGACCCTAACACTTTTGGATCGTGGGTGGGGTGGAATCCAAGGTAAATAACAAACTGCATGCTATGCTGTCCCATCTATCCCATGAGCACTATTTAAGTTATTTAAAAAAGTGTTTTCAGTTAAAAAAAAGAAATGTAAAATGACATATCTAAAAACACTCATATGCACTACAAATGTGTGCAGTCTCAATTTAGTCTCTTCAGGGAGTTGGGCCTACCTATGGCCACCAACTCCACCCCCCCACCCCCCTTTTTTGACTCACATGCGAAGCAAAAGTGAGTATGTACTCACCCGTTTCGTCCGTCCGGGCATCCGTTTAAAACTTTAACATTGGATTTTTCTCGGAGACTATTAAGTCTATCAACACCCAATTTGGCATGATGGTGTATGGTGACAGGGCGTCATAATACATACATAGTGACTTGACCTTGCTTCAAGGTCAAGGTCGCAGGGGCCATAAATGTCTTTAAAAAACAGCCATTTTCTCAATTTTCTCTGAAGTTTTTGAGATTGGATACCTCACCTATATTTTGTATATAGGGCAAAGTAAGCCCTATCTTTTGATACCAGTTTGGTTGACCTTGCTTCAAGGTCAAGGTCACAGGAGCTCTTCAAAGTTGGATTGTATACATATTTTGAAGTGACCTTGACCCTGTACTATGGAAGATAACTGTTTCAAACTTAATAATTATGTGGGGAACATGTTTGGTAG
Source organism: Theodoxus fluviatilis (assembly GCA_034096865.1). Classification (NCBI taxonomy): domain Eukaryota; kingdom Metazoa; phylum Mollusca; class Gastropoda; order Cycloneritida; family Neritidae; genus Theodoxus; species Theodoxus fluviatilis. The sequence goes on from JAWQFJ010011141.1 coordinate 40,207, forward strand.
GGAAAATGTGTAAAGCATTTCTTAGTGTATGATGTCATTGCTAGGTTTAGTTGTTTGACCTTGACCTTGAGGGTCACCTGAAGGTCAAGGTCATGCATGTGAGTCATATGGGCTTTGCCCTTCTTGTTTTGTTGCTATATTACTGGAACCACAACTGTTGTGTGGTGTTTTTTTGTGGGTTTTGTTTTTTTTTTGGGGGGGGGGGGGGGGTTGTTTTGTTTTGTCGTCGTCCCCCCCCCCCTCCCCTAGCAGAAGCTGCATGGGATCTGGAGTGGTAGGGCATGTAAAACCATCTCCAAACTAGCCAGATAAGTAGTGACCAGCCTCATAAGCTCAGTGGTCAGTCAGAGCTCTTGGACATTGACCAGGAGATCATGAGTTTGGTCTTCACCTAATCCTGACACTCCTGAATTGAAACCATGGTACTACTACTACAAGGCTGGTGGACTGGTTCTTGAGGTACATGTGGCTGTTGGTGTGTTACAGGCTGTACAAGATAGCTTCCCTGCTGAGCATTCCAAAGAAGGAGGCCTTCCTCAAGAGGCTTCTTAGCTACTGGACACTGAAGCGCCAGTCCAGGTTTGGCGTGCCCCTGCTGCGCCGCCTACAGACCAACCACATGTCCCGCAACAAGGAGCATGTAAGACTGACTCCTGCAGTCTCAAAACCTGTTTCCTGTGTGTGTGTGTGTGTGTGACTATGTGTGTGCGTGTGTGTGTGTGTTTGTGTGTGTGTGTGTGTGTGACTGTATGTGTGTGTGTGTGTGTGTGTGACTGTATATGTGTGTGTGTGTGTTTGTGTGTGTGTATATATATATATGTGTGTGTCTGTGTGTTAGCATGTGTGTCTGTGTGTTAGCATGTGTGTGTCTTGTGTGTGCATGTGTGTGTGTGTGTGTGTGTGCGCATATGTGTGTGCATTTGCATGTGTGTCTGTGTGCATGTGTATGTGTGTGTCTGTGTGCATGTGTATGTGTGTGTCTGTGTGCATGTGTGTGTGCTGTGTGTTAGTGTGTGTGTGTGTGAATGTATGTGTGTGTTAGTGTGTGTGTGTGTGTGTGTGTGTGTGTGTGTGTGTGTGTGTGTGAGTTAAGTACTACAAAATCATAGTGCTGATGAGAAGTTGTCCTTGCAGCAGAAAGAGTTATTTTGCTTTGATGTATGACTTGCATTTATTTTTTATTCGGGATTCTTTGTGATTTGTTTTATGTGTGTGTTGAATACTTTAATGAAGAATCAGTTTTACTGTATAAAATTGTAAAACATGGATGCTAATGTGTCAGTTTGTCATCACAAAACTTATTGCTACCTGAATAAGTGTTGCTTCAATGTTGACAGATGGTATGTTTTTGCAGACAAAGAATGACAAGCAGAGCAGCGCACTGAGGGAACAACTCAAGTACTGGCAGAGGTTGCGCCAGGACCTGGAGAAGGCCAGGCTGCTTGTAGAACTCATCAGGAAGAGGGAAAAGATGAAGAGGGAAGAGGTGAGGTTGTCTCGCAGACTCCATCCTCTTTGATTCTGAATAGCTTTTTCTGTTGTGGGAAGGTTCATCTGTGAAGGGAACACCCTGCGTGTAGTCATTATAGTGCTTCATGTGGATAGCTCTGTAATCATGGACTAGAATGAGTTGCAAATGTGGGTCATTTGGAGGGTCATAAAACCATTGAAAGTTGTAACATGCAGAAAATGACTTTGCCTGAAAATTGCTCTAAAAGATCTAGCACCACACTGTCCAGCTGAAACTTGCTATGGTGTGGAATGTACATCACCCTGTATTCACAGACAAAACTGCAACAGGTATTAATCACATTAATAGTTGTTTAGCCTCATCAGAGATATGCCAATACTGGGAACCTTTCCTTTCCTGCAGATCAAGCTCCACCAGGAAGTGACAGAGCTGACGCTGCAGCCCTTTGTCAAGCTGCAGCGAGAGGTGCTTCAGAAGCTGCAGGAAATTGACATCGGGGGCATCTTTGCCAGCCCCGTGTCCCTGCAGGAGGTAGGTGCTGCGCCTGCTGCCCTGCCACCAGGGGAGAGATAAGTGGGCGGTGCTGGGGTGGGTATGGGGCATGGAGAGAAAGGGATGACATTTTTTAGTGAAACACTAGTTGTTGGAGCAGAAATGCTGTTTGAGAGAGGAGTAATGGTTACCACCACCACCCACACGCCCACCTCACTCCATCCCCCACCCCCCAAAATAAATGTCAGTAGGTCTGCCTTAATTTTTTGACTCACATGCGAAGCAAAAGTGAGTCTATGTACTGAGCCGTGTCGTCCGTCCGTCCGGGCGTAAAAAACTTAAACGTTGGATTTTTCTCGGAGACTATTAAGTCTATCAACACCAAATGTGGCATGATGGTGTATGATGACAAGGCCTCTAAAAACATACATGGTGACTTGACCTTGCTTCAAGGTCAAGGTCACAGGAGCCATAAATGTGGTATCAAAAACAGTCATTTTTCACATTTTTCCAATTTTCTCCCACGTTATTGAGAATGGCGACCTTAGCTACAAGTGGTATATAGGTCAAAGCAAGCCCTATCTTTTGATACCAGTTTGGTTGACCTTGCTTCAAGGTCAAGGTCACAGGAGCTCTTCAAAGTTGGATTGTATACATATTTTGAAGTGACCTTGACCCTGAACTATGGAAGATAACTGTTTCAAACTTAATAATTATGTGGGGCACATGTTATACTTTCATCATGAGACACATTTGGTCACATATCATCAAGGTCAAGGTCACTTTGACCCTTATGAAATGTGACCAAAATGGGGTAGTGAACCACTAAAAGTGACTATATCTCATGGTAGAAAGTGCCAATAATCGCCATTGTGCTTCCTATGTCTTGAATTAACAGCTTTGTGTTGCATGACCTTGGATGACCTTGACCTTGGGTCAAGGTCACATGTATTTTGGTAGGAAAATGTGTAAAGCATTTCTTAGTGTATGATGTCATTGGTAGGTTTAGTTGTTTGACCTTGACCTTGAAGGTCACCTGAAGGTCAAGGTCATATAAAGGTCAAGGTCAAGCGTGTGAGTCGTATGGGCTTTGCCCTTGTTTATTATTTATGAACAAAAAAATTAACTTGAGAGTCAGCAGTAAAAAATTAGTCTTGGGTTACTGTAATCACAACACACACACACACCCCCACCACCACCACCGTTTGGGGAATGAGAATGAGATACGGTGGCCATGGCCCATCAGGACAAGTTGTGCAGAGCCCAGATGATTGTGATGAAATTTTGCTGTTCATGAGAGTTAAATTCACAGAATATGGTCTACACCTATTTGATAAATTTCTAAGGCCAGTTTGACATTTTTGAGGCTGGTGTTGATTATTGTTTTGAATAATCATTGCCATGAACCTGGCTGAATTAGACAACTGAAAAAAATAAATCCTCTTCAATGTCCAGTCTGTGCTGTGCTGTGATGTCATTTGACTGAGGCAGTGCTTCATCTGATAGGTGCCAGACTACCTGGAGTACATCACCACACCCATGGACTTCTCTACCATGAAGAAGAGGGTGGAAAGCCACCACTACCGGTCTATGGATGACTTTGAAAGGGACTTTGAACTCATCTACAGCAACTGCATCACTTACAATGCCAAGGACACAGTCTTCTACAAGGCTGCATTGAAACTTCGGGACAGTGTGAGTGCTTGTCTTTTTCCTCCTATTTGAGGATGCGTATGTTGATGTGTACCTTGCCTTTTCTGCTGTAGCATCTTGACAGAATTAATATAAATTTTGTTTTGTTTTGTTTTATTCCATTCCCGTCCTTATTTTTAGTTCTGCTGAAAGTTAGCCTTGCTCTGTCCTTTGTAGTATTGCCACTGATAGTGGCATGAAGGACCTAGCATCTTGAGGAAAGGACATGCTGGGTGACTGAGGACAGCTATATGTCAGCAAAGCATGATCTGTCCAGTTGTTAAGAGAATAGGTGCATTTTGTGTCCCATTGTGTTTCTTGATCAAGAGGAGCTTGGTAACTGCCTGCAAAGTAGCAACTTGCCAGACAACATGCTTTGGAGGAAGAAGTGACAGGTCACCAGTTGCTGCTTCCCAGTGGAGTCACTTTGGCTTGTGTGCTTTGGTTGTACAGGGAGGGCAAGTGGTGCGGGAGGCCAGACGGACGGTGGAGAAGGTGGGCTATGACATGGAGACGGGACTTCACATGGCAGAAGTGCCCAGGTGTCAGGAAAGGGCCACAGTCAACTTGGACACCTGTAAGTCCGTGTTTTTTTCTCTCTTTTTTTCCCTCTCTTACTCATTCTCTCACACATCGTCTCATCTCAGTATGGAAGCTACAACCATCCATCAATACTCTTCCTTGCAGAAGAATCACACAAGTTGCATTCCTGCTGTTCTTTTGAATTGTTGCAATGATGGGCTGGAGAGTTTGGGTGGACATACTCATCCATCGACAGGCACTTCAGAGAAGAACCAGCACCATAGCATTTTCAAGGTTTTCAGCACATCAGTAGGCCAGAATATGGGAAAGGGTGATCTATGAACACTAGATAGATTAGTAGACACTATCAACATCAATAAATCAGCAATGCAGAAGTTAAGGATTAGAAACTGGAAAGCCTCTCTGTCCACTTCCTACAGGGATTTGGCTCAGTATTGGCAACTATGTGGCCAGAGATGGTTGGAGAGAATCCAGCTGAAGTGTCCTCTTACCCAACATAGTCTGATGACCTTGCAGATGACAGCTTCATGAAAGATGTGAAGGAAGGCTTGCCCTTGGAAGAACAGTTGAGGATTCTGTTGGACAAGATGGATCAGGCTAATACCATGTTGAAAGGCAGTAAGTAGCTAGACCTGCACTGTGCTCTGAACATTATGGGGGATGTCGAACATCAAGAACAGTGAACTTTTCCTCCTGCCTCTACTTCAAAAAGTGCTGTTGTAATGTAATGTTTCATGTGCATTGAGTGACTGAGTGTATGGATTTAAGTCTGGGCAGATAAAGAATGATTAGTATGTGTTTTGTATGTATCGGTGCTTCATAATGTGTCTGGGTGTACATGAGTGCATGCATGCATGTGTGTGTGTGTGCGTGCATGCATGCATGCATGTGTATGTATCTGTGTAAGAGAGTGCCTTGCATCAAAGCATGGTAGTATGGTGTAAGGTGGAAAGGAAGTGTATGTAATGAGTGTGTATGGTACAGTAAGCTCTCAAAAGTACATCCCATGAAGGGAAGTGCAAACCATTTGTGCAAGAAATGAAAGCATGAAGAAGACCAACTGCATAGCTAGAGTGGCTGTGCCTCATTCCACTTTGATTTGAATTGCTTCTCACCTCCCCCACTTTCCCCCTGCATTCCAGTCTCATGAACAACAATGCTGACATTGACAGGCTAACATTCTTCCTATCTTTGCCACAGACAAACGATCCAAGTTTGCTAAGCGAATCAAGCGAGAAATCTTCAGAGTTAGGAGAAAGCTGGCTTTGCAGAAAGGAAATGATGGCACTGACATGGAGGAAACAAACAGCATGGATGCTGGTGAGTCTTGAAGTCCATGGGACTGAGGAGCACTGCTGCTTCCTCAAATTGGCAACTCTTTGGTCTGGGAGAAACAATTCCAACTGCTAAATTGCCTGTGTGCAGTAGTGAAAAGGAGGAGCACCAAAGAAAACTTGACACTGGGAGGGAATGTCTATTTGTGAAGATGGTATGTCTTATGTTATTGAGCCACAAGCTGTTGCACGTGTACAAGCATAGTCCAGTGAGGAGCTTGGGTATCTCTGTTATCCTTCCAAATGCCTATCACACTAACACAGGTCCTTTTTTGTGAACATTTGAAACTCATTTCATGAAACTTCCCCTGCACTATTTTGGGAGGCAGGTGCAGTTAAGTTTAATGCTGTGGCTGTCAAGGGAAGCATGCTAGACTCTGTCCCTGCAGCTGAGAGGGGCTGGGTGGAACAACAAAGGGGCCTGCTAGTTGGTCAAGATGAGTGGAGTCAGGAAGTGGATCTTGTTGCTTGCAGCATCCTCAGAGGCACCCTCCACCTCCAGCAGTCGCCAGGTGTCCCCTGTCAGGTCCCTGGCAAGCCCAGCCCATCCACGCCGCCACTCCATGGGGGAGAGGCAGCCAACACGGGGTAGGGGTCGGGGAAGGGGAAAAGCAAGAGGTCCAGGTCGGCCACGCTCCCTGAGTACCCGAAGTGAGCCCGACCATAGCCATGATGGGGGCCGCTCAGGGCAAAGTGAGTACAGGACCTCTTTTGCACAGGTCACAGCTGTTCATTGGATCTCTTCCTTTTTCCTGTCTCTCCCCCTCCACCCCACCCCAATCCCCACCCCCCACCTTCAGATTATTTCACAGCAGTTGATTTGAATTCTTTGCAGCAGTTCTCTGGAAACGAAAGAAGATTCCTAACCCTTTTGCTCTAGGTGTGATTAATTTGAATGTTATTTGTTCGTATGTTGTAATTTCCACATTGAAGGTGTCCGTAGACGTAGCACACTGAGCATGAAATGTATGTCTCTGTGCAAATTGCATTTGTTGCTTTTTGGCCATTTCAATAATTGAGATGAAACTGTTGTTGTGGAGTTATGTGAGGAAGTCTGAAATGACCTTGATTTTTGTGTTATCACATCTCGTGTTCAGGCTTTGCTCTGACAAGTCTTAATTTCCTCTTGTTCTATAGGAAGAGAATGAAAAGTTCTTTGATGTACTGCATACCTAGAGATAAAGGGGTGAGGAATCTTATGTACTCCTTTTCTCTCTTCTCTGTAGGTTGATGTTATTTGTAACTTGCACCATTCTACTGTTTTTATAATCACCACTCTAATGCTATTGATTCAAGTGATTCAAACACATTGTAGGTAAATATAATTTTCTTCTATGCTCTGTGCATCATTTCCAGTGTAGTGAGTAGTATAGTGTAGATGCTTTGAATCTCTGCAATTGGATTCTATTCTGAAGTACTCTGATTCACTTGTGTGGTACTTGGCTCACTAGCTGTCAAATGTTTCCTCAAACATGAGCACACTTTATTCTTTTGCTGATAAATTTGATTTTCACTTCTTAGAGTGTGCAAAGCACTGTAATAGATAGCATTTTCATTTGCATTTATGCTCTTTTGACTGCATAATTTTCCAGGGATCCTTGTAGAACTCGCAGGATTATTCTGCGTCATCTAGATCTCTGATTTCTTTTTCTCCCACTCAGGTGACAAACATCGTTGTGTAGATATTTCTAAGTTAGGACCCTCTCATCTGTCTTGTGAATCGAAAGGGGCCACCACCACCACTCCAACAACCTCCCCTACGGGTGTCAACCGGCGCACAGCTGTCCTGTTCAGCAAGAAGTCTCGTGCAACTGGCAATACCGCCGCCACCACCAGCACTGCAACTACACCCACCCCGTCACCCCGGAAGGGCCCAGGCAGGCCCCGCAAGAACCCACTACCCCCACCACCACCCCCAGAGCCCGCCTCAGATAGATTTGAGGGCCCTAGGTCACCACGTTCTCCAAGATCAACCCACTCGCCCCTGGGAAGAGGCCCAGCCAGCCCATTAAGCAGAAAGCGCTCGGCCAGTACATGCCTGGGAGAGCCTAGCAGCCGGCCATCGGCACCCAAAAGAACCATGTCTTTGAATGAAAGCATGCCCAGCCTAGAAGAAGAAGCCAACATCCCCCAGCGTGACAGCTTCAAGGTCTACCGCCTCAAGAATCACATCCGCAGTTCCTCTGAATCGGAAAGCACGTCAGAACTCAACAGTGGAGATGAGTCCTCGTGTGTCAGCGAATCAGGAAGCTCCAGCAATGGCAGCCGGTCAGGTAATAATTCACTTCCTGCTTGCTTTCATTGTTTCATGCCATGTGTGGTGGTATTGGAAAGGTTGGTGTTTCACACAGGGAGTTCCATACAATGATACGAAAGAGCATGATGATGCATTTTGCCATTGGAATGTGTCTTATTCAATCCTTATTGAGCTGGTAGGTGAGTATGGAAGGATAGAGTGTGTGGGATATTGAATTCTGCAGAAATGATAGTTAAGAATAAGAAGACGCGCCAGGAGTTTAGGAAACCTTGGTGAGTCTTGGTGGGCAAAGTTGTGTTATTCCTTTTGCTTTCATGCCTTGGGCAAAGGCTGTTGTTATTTGTTGACTCCAGCCATAAACCAAGGCTACAGCAATATATTGTTATGTTGTACTGTTATGTGGGGATTATCTTCAGCCGTGGTAAGCTCCTAACATAACAACTGGCATTCTCTGGAGACAGAGATCTAATCCCCTGAAGACGGAGTGTGGCTGCCTCTATGGCGGGGTGTTCAAAAACAGTCACACACGCAATCATCTCACCCACTTGGGTGATCCTGGGAGTGTTTAGCCCAGGTACGCTACAACAACAACAACAACCATTTGCTTTGTGTAATCAGAAAGAAAGGGCAGGGAAAGTGACAACTCAATAATGGAAGTCTGCAGAAGGGATGAGAGCTTAGCAGTGCCTTGATCTTGCTTTAGTAATGGCATCTGGCTGGGCTTGAGTTGAGTTCCTCCTGCAGTGACTGCAAGTGCTGAGCAGCCGTCCATCCCCAGGCAGTTCTGTGGTCTTGAGTGCAGGGTGCTTCTCGCTGTGCTTCCTTGTTTGTCACACATTTCGTTTTCTCATGGTTTGATATGTGCTATAGGGATGATGCACCAGAGTATGAATTGCTTGAATTTTTCTTTTTCTTCCCTGAATGAGTCATTGCTGCAAAGTTTGGTTTGATTGGTGATGAAACTTCCTTCTGCATGCATTGGTTGTGAGAAGTTGTATTTTGATAACTTGAAGATCTAATGGGGTGATCCATCATAAGCAGATCCTACAAGAATGAATATTGATAGTGTTTGAAGATGGACCGTTATCAACAAGAAGCATAGCAATTTGAGGGCTGAACATTTTGGGTCTGTGGTGAAGTAATTGCTGCTCACTGTGTGTCAGAGCAGAATATCTGAGACTGTTGCGATGTGCACTGAAGGAAGTTTCAAGCACAAGTGGTGGGCACACCATCCATGGTGTTGCTTGTTATTTTTGACACTCTGTCTGCCCCCCTTGCACTTGCATGATGTGATAATGCTTGCTTCCATCCCCTGCTCCTGCTGCTCCTGCTCCTGCTGCTGCTGCTGCTGCTGCTGTTGATGGGGACGTGGCGTGTAGATGATAACTGTGAGGAGTCAGACACTTTGATGGAAGAAGTTGCTATGGACAGTGACAGCGATGACACCAATGCTTCTGCCTCCGCCTCTAATGCCTCCTCCCCGCACAGAGCAGGTGAGACCCTACCCCCTGTGCTGCACCCCTTCTGGGAGGAACCCACAAGCCCTCTTTACAGCATATAGCTGCCTTGGTCTCATGGGAGGCAGGAAGAAATGAAATGCTTTGGGTTACCTTCATCAATGCCAAGGATGATTTGGTCTCCAGCCCTGTGGCTGCAAGCAAACCAGGCATGGACTGTGTACACCTAACTAGCTGTCTATGAAGAAAACATAAACCAGAATTGACCTCTTCTCCCCTCCTTCCTACCATCCCCCTGTGGGTCGGGGAATGAAGGAATAGATCCACCGTGTCTCCCTACACGATTCGTAAGAGGCAAATAAATAGGGACATTGTGACTTGAATTGCACTTGGTACTATTCTAGTGATTATTGTGCTTGATGGCCTTACATAGCCTAAAAAGGTTGATTGGCCGCACAACTTGATCCCTCCCTCCCTCCCACCACTGCAACCCACCCCCTCATACTGCTCTTTGGTGCTGGGCAATGGTGTAATCTGGGAACACAGGCTTCCAGATTGGTGGCCAACACACACATCACTTGCAAGGGTCAACAGACCTCTGTGAAGCTGGAATTGTGTACCACCCCAGCATGAATACATGTGTGAAGCTTAGAATTGGATGCTGTAAATGAATTTTCAGTCTCCATAGATGGGCATGGTAGAGATGAGAGAGATGGTGTGGCACAGAAAAGGAGGTGTGGAAATGACCCCAGTCCATGGTCAAGGAGAGGCAAAGGGCCTCCTTGCTGACCTCTCACTTGCACTCCATCTCATTGTGTTTGGCTGTGGTGCACATGCTGAAATTGGTTGCTTGCTTACCTGTTGAAACTTCGTGTCTTTTACTTCTGCCCTTGTACCTTCTGTTTTGTTTTTCCTTTTGTCATTTCACTTCTCAGTTCTTGACTTCCAGTTTACCCAAATATTGTGAATGAAATAAAAGAAAAACTGATGAAGAGAATGTACATTTTTTTAACAAATAAATGACCTAGACAGTTATGCACTAGATTATAACTTCCTCCAACAGTACCTATAGATCTCTAGTGCTTACCATGCATTGCTTGACTGAGAGTAAATGATTCAGAGGGCACATTTTACTGTATGATGGGAAAGTTTGCTTTTGGACATCTTTGTCAAAAATCTTGGCAAAGGAGAAAGAGGATAGTGCAATATTTTTTATTTCCATTATGCTTGTGATAACAAGATTTTTTAAATGCTCAAACTCTAAAGGAAAAACTTTGGCAGATGTCTGCTTGAGTCATTGCAGTTTGCAGTACAGTTGCACTGATATTTGTGCACAGTCACTGAATGTTGCTGCTGCATGCTAGATGTTTGTAATAAAAAGCTACATTCAAGGTTTTATTTAGTTTTATTTCCCAAGAGTAGAGTAACAAAAGCCAGTGCCACCAGTATTTCATGGCTTTCTGATATTGTCCCAGTCTCAGATCAAGCAGCATTTGAAAGGGTGATTGTGCACTTTGTGCTGTGCATGTTTACCTGCATGCACTGTGTGATGTTTATCCTGGGTGCCCAGCTGGGCATTGGGAACCATCAGGCTGCCAACAACTTTGAGACTGCAGTGACATCAGATGTCTTGTGTGTATCGGCTGCAGAGTGACTGAAAACCCCTTTGTCAGTAAATCCAAGGAACTGGGAGAGTGCAGAAGCCCTCTTCTCATTGCCAAGAGTTTGAACTGTTCTACTATCTGTGACCTGCATGGGGAAACCTGCTTGCTCATTTCTGTGATGGCTTTCACATTTTTTACTCACATGCGAAGCAAAAGTGAGTCTATGTACTGAGCCGTGTCGTCCGTCCGTCCGTCCGTCCGGGCGTAAAAAACTTAAACGTTGGATTTTTCTCGGAGACTATTAAGTCTATCAGCACCAAATGTGGCATGATGGTGCATGATGACAAGGCCTCAAAAAAACATACATGGTGACTTGACCTTGCTTCAAGGTCAAGGTCACAGGAGCCATAAATGTGGTCTCAAAAACAGTCATTTTTCACATTTTCCCAATTTTCTCCCACGTTATTGAGAATGGCAACCTTAGCTACAAGTGGTATATAGGTCAAAGCAAGCCCTATCTTTTGATACCAGTTTGGTTGACCTTGCTTCAAGGTCAAGGTCACAGGAGCTCTTCAAAGTTGGATTGTATACATATTTTGAAGTGACCTTGACCCTGAACTATGGAAGATAACTGTTTCAAACTTAATAATTATGTGGGGCACATGTTATACTTTCATCATGAGACACATTTGTTCACATATCATCAAGGTCAAGGTCACTTTGACCCTTATGAAATGTGACCAAAATGGGGTAGTGAACCACTAAAAGTGACTATATCTCATGGTAGAAAGTGCCAATAATCGCCATTGTGCTTCCTATGTCTTGAATTAACAGCTTTGTGTTGCATGACCTTGGATGACCTTGACCTTGGGTCAAGGTCACATGTATTTTGGTAGGAAAAATGTGTAAAGCATTTCTTTGTGTATGATGTCATTGGTAGGTTTAGTTGTTTGACCTTGACCTTGAAGGTCACCTGAAGGTCAAGGTCATATAAAGGTCAAGGTCAAGCATGTGAGTCGTATGGGCTTTGCCCTTCTTGTTATTACCATAATTTAAATCTAAATGTCTTAAATAACTTGCAAAAAACAATATCCTGAAAACTAGAAGTACTGGATTTTTGTCTTGTAAAACACAACATTACTTGAAACTGCATGATGATGGAAATCATTGACCTATTTTGCCGGTTATTTATTTTTTAAAAAGGCATCCAGTGAGTTATGTTTGATGGAAACAGCTAGGAAACAGAGTGCATGGCAGACTAAGGACCAAGTCTACATGGTAAAGAAGGCAATCTATATGGTGTGAGTGTTGAATGTAATTTTGCCCCTGAAATCCAGCAGTAGGATGTCTTCTTGTTGATTGTTTTAGCCAGTGAAGGTACATGGATTTGGAGATCATATGTGTCTCTTTATATGCTTTGATGACATTAATGGGCAGGTTACTTCAGCATCTTTGCACAATGAACTGGAAGTGTACCAACCGTCTAATGTGTGCCATATTTTGGGCCACTAACAAGTAATTAAATGCAGAATCCGTTAGGCATATATCACAGAAGAAAAAAAAGAAACATTAACATTATGTTGTGTTTGAATAATGCATCATATGAAAAGTTTATGTCCTAAAGAAAAAACTGGCACCTGATTGCAATATTTTTCTTTTCCTTAATTTAGGTGCTCACCTTTGATTGAAATGGTTTCTGCTGTAGCGCTGTTGCTTGGTTTTCTTTTTCCATGCATGCCAATGATCTCACGTTTGCACACTATTTGCATACACTTTCACTGTTTAAAAAAAAGTATTCCATATTGTGTAATGCAGTTACAGAAAGAGTGCCAAGAAATGGGTGCGAAATGAGAGGATTCCAAGAGGAGAGAAGAAGGAATGTGGTTTTATCATGTACAGAGTTATTGGATCCAGGAAAACCAGAGTTCCCCAAGTTGTAACTTGTTCAGATATTGATGAAGCGGAATTTCAGTGGGGGAAAAATAACAATAAGGTCAAGTGGAAGTTGGAAAGCTTTTACTTAAAGTATTCTTACCAGAGACAGATGGCTTTGTTTGTGCCTCTGATGTTTTCAAGAGGGATAAACAAGTATTTGCAAAAAGGAAGTAAAAGTGAGCTGAAGTAAAAGTGAGCTAAGGTAAATGCACAGATAAAGTAATATGTGCATTCCTGTAGATTGTGATTGCAATTTGTTTGCAGTAAAGGAAGTTTCTCCTTTACCCCCCTGTTTTGTTTTTCTTGGCATGCTGATGTTCAGAATGAGCATGTCCACAGTACTTCTGTTTCCGCTTTTTCCCTGGCAGTGCTGACTTGCATGAATGCAACTGGAGTTCTGTGAAGACGCAACGTTTAATATTGGGCATTACCACAACATATTAGGTG
>JAWQFJ010011143.1:0-38991 GCA_034096865.1 Theodoxus fluviatilis
GTTTCACAGTATTCAGTATCAACACTTCCCTTTCCACAACACAAATTGAAAAATTTTAAACACAATATTTCTCAAAGTGTGTGTGCTTTTTGGAAAGGCCAGGCTCTTAACTTGATGAAAAAGTAAGTTTAAGAGACAACAAGAACCTCCACTGGCAGATGCAGGCTCCGATTCAACCCTACCTTCACATTTAAAAAAAGTATGTGTTCATAGAAATGCGATGTTTTCTGTCAAGTAAATAAGTCTACAGTCTGTATTACTTGTTGTAAAACATGTGGGATGTATCTGTGAAGAAAACTAAAGAAAGAAAAATGAACATTCCAAGATATAGATGAAGTGCTGATGTGGAGATGATTGACAAGCGAGATTTCAGATCTAGAAAGAGAAATTAAGTTCACTCACAAACAAAAAAGTTGAGATGAATCAATTTCAACACATTTTATTGTTAGCCTGTAATGCCCAGAACATATGTAATCCAAAAGCATTGAAAAAAAAGTCATTTAGTACAAGTAGCACAGCAGAAACTATCCCTACCCCCTAAATGTTGAATGGGGTCGTGAGCCGACTTTTATGAAATTTTCAAGACATAATAGAAAATACATGTTTTTCAATAAAACAACTCTAACAGAAACATCAACAGAGAGCTACAATTGTCCTTTTAACATAAAACCATGATAGTGGATTCCAAATTATTATTTCAAACATGCATAAAACATAATAAAGTGCTCAAGTGAGTACGCCAGTCAGCACTTATGTTCAAGAAACACAAATGACCACATTCTCAATGCAATCTTATTTAAAAAATAATGTAAATTGGAAACAAAAGAACAGTTTTGATCATATAGGAAAAAAAGTGACACTACTGTGTGGCTACGGCAAGATTTCCACTTTGGCTTCAGATAAGTCTTTCAAGTCAGGGAAAAACAAAACACTGGGAACCCACATTTTCTCATGAATTGTCCTTATTATATAAAATCATGATAGTGGATTCCAAATTATTACTTCTACCATGCATAAAACATAATTAAGTGCCCAAGTGAGTACGCCAGGGTCAGCACTTATGTTCAAGAAACACAAATGATCACATTTTCAATACAATCTTAATCCAAAGTAATGAAAATTGGAAACAAAAGAATGGTTTTGATCAGATAGGAAAAATTACTATCTAAATAACAAAAATCATGTACATTGGAAACAAAAGAAAAAAGTACTATCTAAATAAAAAATCATGTACATTGGAAACCCAAGACAGTTTTGATCAGATGGGGAAAAAAGTGACACTACCTGTTGTCATGGGGTCCATATAAAACGTGCACCGGCGCTATCGGCGACTATCGCCGTATCGGCGACTACCGGCGACTATCGGCGACTATCGGCCCAGCTAAAGTTGAAACATAGTGGCTAGCTTATACTTATAGAACTCGTACTTACGTCAAATCGCCGTAGTTTGATGTTTAATTCGTCCGCTGAACGTTGCCAAGACTAATGCGATCGCCGTAGTTTGACCCGATAGCGCCGGTGCACGTTTTATATAGACCCGTTGTCAAGTGTGGCTACGGCAAGATTACCACTTTGGCTTCAGATAAGTCCTTCAAGTCAGGGAAAAACAAAACACTTCCCACATTTTCTCATGAATTGTCCTTATTATATAAAATCATGATAGTGGATTCCAAATTATTACTGACAAAGTAACGCCGGTAAAAACCTGCCACTGAAAGTCCGTCTTGGAAAGTAACGTCGGTCAACTATGCGCATTCCCTTTCCGTCTGTGACAATAACGTCGGTATATTCGATCAGAAACTGGCATGAAACTATTTCATTACAAATGAGGCAAAGTTGAGACTGAAATATTTCAAACTGGGAACGAAGCCAACTAGAAAAACAACTATCTTGGGCAGTAAAATTCCGAAAATGCACGATTATTGGCAAAATATCAGCTTCAAGCTCTGTGCCAGTGTGGTCGTTATCACGGTCGTTACCGGACGGACATCAGAAAAAGACGATTCGGCAAATAAAATTGCCTTCTACGATCAAAAGAACACGTGTGGCTGCCAGATTCAAACATAATGAATGCCGGAAGAGGTTTTTCTGGGATACGTGACGTCAAGATAAATGGCGGACAGAACGATTATTTATATATCGGTCGTTACGAGATCCAGACGGACACACAATCTCGTAATCGAAAAGTCTAAATTATAAGTGTTTATAGGCGTTTTACTTTGAAAATAAACGTTGTATGAACAATAGAACAATAATAATTAATGTTCATAATGTTTTGGTAGAATAACAAAGAAGCAAATCCGACTCCTAGCAGTTGTTTTATATTTTGTCTTCAGTCGGATTTTGCAGACGGAACACACGCGAAATATCGAGTATTTTTCTTGGAACGATTTCTTGGTGAAATATGTAACACAATTTCATGGTGATGATCACAAATTCATCACACATGTTTTTAATTGAATTTTTCATACGATCGTTGTAAACTTAAAGAAAATTAATGTGATTTTTGAATGTGGACATGAATGCAGGAAGTCGAAGAGGGAAATGGCGTCAGTCCAGATCGTAACGACCGGAGACAAATAAATAAATCAAACACGCACATTTTTCGCTTAAAACAAGCAAAACTGTGTTTTTTATATCTTTATTGAATAAACATGCAACACAAATTCTAACATTATTGCAAAACCACACACAAGCAAAAATATTGGTAGTGACTTTGTCAAGTTATCTTCGATCCTGAATACTGTGAAACATGCCAGTAGTGGTCTCCCTTGCATTGGCGTTGCCCGTCTCTACTTGCTACCTCCTTCTGCATTGCTCTTGGGGGGTGGGGGGGGTGGGGGGGTGTTGATCTAGACCTGCAACTTATGTTTAAACAGTGTCATACAGATTATTCATGGAAATGTAGTAAAGTACCAATTTTCCCATTCAAACGTCAATCTTTCTGATTTTCTCTCATTTTGGTGTAATATTACATTCTGGGGGACATCACGGCTACTGAAATAAGCATTACATCATCTGTGAAATGAGTAGAAATATTATTCAAAGGCACTTCATAGCACAGATTGGCCAGCAGGTATAAACATGGTGATTCACCCCACCCATCCACCCCAAAAAACAACAACCCACGATATTTAAAAAGATCTTGAATATTCCATTTTGAATTTGTGAAAAATGGCAGGTATGGCATATCTGATTGTTAGATCCTGTGTCTGGCTGTTTGTGTCTGTTCAGGTCGGCTGGGATAAAATTTAATGAAAGTAGTTGGCTGTATCCACAATGTGCTATCACTGAATCCATGCTGTCTGACTTGTGTAACGCTTTGACATTTGTCATTGCAGAAAGAGCTGAAGGCCACGGTGGAGAGTTTACAGGTAGGACTGACTTTGTCAGAGGGCTTTTCTTTGCTGAGATTACTCTGTTTAAAACTTGGGCTGGCTTGTGTGTCCAAAAGTATTTTCTCTGTAATTTCTGGATGAAAATGTGCTTTATCCATTGCTTTTTTTAGTTGCATATGACTTTTGTCTATGTATTTTGAGCCATCCCTAATCACTTTCTCTCTCTCTCTCTCTCTCTCTCTCTCTCTCTCTCTCTCTCTCTCTCTCTCTCTCTCTCTCTCTCTCTCTCTCTCTCTCTCTCTCTCTCTCTCACACTCTCTCACTCTCTCTCTCTCTCTCACTCTCTCTCTCTCTCTCACTCTCTCTCTCTCTCTCTGTCTCTCTCTCTCTCTCTCTCTCTCTCTCTCTCTCTCTCTCTCTGTGTCTGTGTCTCTGTATCTCTCTCTCTCTCTCTCTCTCTCTCTCTCTCTGTGTCTGTGTCTCTGTCTCTCTCTGTCTCTCTCTCTCTCTGTCTCTCTCTCTGTCTCTCTCTCTCTCTCTCTTTCTCTCTCTCTCTCTCTCTCTCTCTCTCTCTCTCTCTCTCTCTCTCTCTCTCTCTCTCTCTCTGTGTCTCTCTCTGTGTCTCTCTCTGTGTCTCTCTTTCTCTCTCTCTTGTCTCTCTCTGTCTCTCTCTCTCTGTCTCTCTCTCTGTCTCTCTCTGTTCTCTCTCTCTCTCTCTCTCTCTCTGTTGCTCTCTCTCTCTCTGTTGCTCTCTCTCTCTCTCTCTCTCTTTCTCTCTCTCTCTCTCTAATATATATATCTGTCTCGGGTCTCTCGCTCTCTCATCTCTCTCTCTCTCTCTCGCTTCTCTCTGTCTCTTCTCTCTCTCTCTCTCTCTCTCTCTCTCTCTCTCTCTCTCTCTGTCTCTCTCTCTCCTCTCTCTCTCTCTCTCTCTCTCTCTCTGTTGACTCCCTCCCTCCCTCCCTCCCTCCCTCCCTCCCTCCCTCCCTCCCTGCCTGCACTGACCATGGCAGTGCATGTTGCAGACACAGCTGACAGAACTCCAGGGACACGTGAGGGAGAAGGACTCCATGAGTCGCGCACTCAAGTCTGAAATCTCCGAGCTGCACCACTGTTTGCAGCAGCTGGGGGAAACTGGGGTATGTACCTGTGTGTGTGTGTGTGTGTTAGCGCGTGTGTCTTTTTGACTCACATGCGAAGCAAAAGTGAGTCTATGTACTCACCCGTGTCGTCCGTCCGTCCGTCCGTCCGTCCGGGCGTAAAAAACTTAAACGTTGGATTTTTCTCGGAGACTATTAAGTCTATCAACACCAAATGTGGCATGATGGTGTATGATGACAAGGCCTCTAAAAACATACATGGTGACTTGACCTTGCTTCAAGGTCAAGGTCATAGGAGCCATAAATGTGGTTTCAAAAACAGTCATTTTTCACATTTTCCCAATTTTCTCCCACGTTATTGAGAATGGCGACCTTAGCTACAAGTGGTATATAGGTCAAAGCAAGCCCTATCTTTTGATACCAGTTTGGTTGACCTTGCTTCAAGGTCAAGGTCACAGGAGCTCTTCAAAGTTGGATTGTATACCTATTTTGAAGTGACCTTGACCCTGAACTATGGAAGATAACTGTTTCAAACTTAATAATTATGTGGGGCACATGTTATACTTTCATCATGAGACACATTTGGTCACATATCATCAAGGTCAAGGTCACTTTGACCCTTATGAAATGTGACCAAAATGGGGTAGTGAACCACTAAAAGTGACCATATCTCATGGTAGAAAGTGCCAATAAGCACCATTGTGCTTCCTATGTCTTGAATTAACAGCTTTGTGTTGCATGACCTTGAAGGTCAAGGTCACATGTATTTTGGTAGGGAAATGTGTAAAGCAGTTCTTAGTGTATGATGTCATTGCTAGGTTTAGTTGTTTGACCTTGACCTTGAAGGTCACCTGAAGGTCAAGGTCGTATAAAGGTCAAGGTCAAGCATGTGAGTCGTATGGGCTTTGCCCTTCTTGTTGTAATGTGTGTGTGTGATGTGTGTGTGTGTGTGCATGTGCATGAGCACGTATATGTGGTGTGCGTGTGTGCATATGTATTTGTGTGCATGTAAATGTTTATGTATGTCTGTGTTGGCAGTGTATGTTTGTTCACACATTGTATGCATACAGAGTTGTTTGTACACGTGTATATGTACCTGTCTTCCTCATGAAAGAATTCCATTATTGATGTTCATGTATGTATTCATCTCCCTGTCCTCTCCTCCCATGGACACAGACAGTGACCTTGCCCTTTCTGTGTGCAGGCTTCATCTCCCTGTCCTCTCTTCCCATGGACACAGACAGTGACCTTGCCCTTTCTGTGTGCAGGCTTCATCTCCCTGTCCTCTCTTCCCATGGACACAGACAGTGACCTTGCCCTTTCTGTGTGCAGGCTTCATCTCCCTGTCCTCTCTTCCCATGGACACAGACAGTGACCTTGCCCTTTCTGTGTGCAGGCTGCCCTGTCAGCGCGCATCGCAACGCAGGACCGACGCATGGCGCAGCTTGCAGGACGCATCAGCAGCAGTACCACCTCCACCGCGTCCTCAGAGAACGGACGTGACACTCCACAGCCAGGCTCCTACATCCTGCACCATGGCTCACTGGTCAGTCTGACATCGGTGTCTGTCCAGTTGTCAGTCCGTCAGTCACAATTGTCAGTCTGTCAGTCACACTGGTCAGTCTGTCAGTCACACTGGTCAGTCTGTCAGTCACACTGGTCAGTCTGTCAGTCACACTGGTCAGTCTGTCAGTCACACTGGTCAGTCTGTCAGTCACACTGGTCAGTCTGTCAGTCACACTGGTCAGTCTGTCAGTCACACTGGTCAGTCTGTCAGTCACACTGGTCAGTCTGTCAGTCACACTGGTCAGTCTGACATTGGTGTCTGTCCAGTTGTCAGTCCGTCAGTCACAATTGTCAGTCTGTCAGTCACACTGGTCAGTCTGACATTGGTGTCTGTCCAGTTGTCAGTCCGTCAGTCACAATTGTCAGTCTGTCAGTCACACTGGTCAGTCTGACATTGGTGTCTGTCCAGTTGTCAGTCCATCCATCACAATTGCCTGTCTGTCAGTCACACTGGTCAGTCTGTCAGTCACACTGGTCAGTCTGTCAGTCACACTGGTCAGTCTGTCAGTCACACTGGTCACTGTTAAGTCACCGTAGTCAGTCTCTGTCACACTGGTCTGTCTGTCATTGTTTTCAGTTTGTCAGTCACCCTTGTCAGTTATTGTGGTCAGTTACATGGGTCAGACACCCTGGTCTGTCAAACAGTCGCAATGGACAGTCAGTCTCGCAGTCAGTCTATCCACTGTCTTCTTTTCCTCCATCATCAATATCATCATCATCATCATCATCATCATCATCATCATCATCATTAGTAACATTATCAACATCGTCATCTTCCTCATCAGCATCTTTTTTGTCCTTCATCAGATTCCAATACTGAGCTGAATACTCTTTTCATCATTGCCATCATGAACATCAGTCATCAGTATTGGTAGCAGTTCACCGTACTGGGTGAATCACCAGTCATCAGTATTGGTAGCAGTTCACCATACTGGGTGAATCACCAGTCATCAGTATTGGTAGCAGTTCACCATACTGGGTGAATCACCAGTCATCAGTATTGGTAGCAGTTCACCATACTGGGTGAATCACCAGTCATCAGTATTGGTAGCAGTTCACCGTACTGGGTGAATCACCAGTCAGTATTGGTAGCAGTTCACCGTACTGGGTGAATCACCAGTCATCAGTATCGGTAGCAGTTCACCGTACTGGGTGAATCACCAGTCATCATTATTGGTAGCAGTTCACCGTACTGGGTGAATCACCAGTCATCAGTATTGGTAGCAGTTCACCGTACTGGGTGAATCACCAGTCATCAGTATTGGTAGCAGTTCACCATACTGGGTGAATCACCAGTCATCAGTATTGGTAGCAGTTCACCATACTGGGTGAATCACCAGTCATCAGTATCGGTAGCAGTTCACCGTACTGGGTGAATCACCAGTCATCAGTATTGGTAGCAGTTCACCATACTGGGTGAATCACCAGTCATCAGTATTGGTAGCAGTTCACCATACTGGGTGAATCACCAGTCATCAGTATTGGTAGCAGTTCACCATACTGGGTGAATCACCAGTCATCAGTATTGGTAGCAGTTCACCATACTGGGTGAATCACCAGTCATCAGTATTGGTAGCAGTTCACCATACTGGGTGAATCACCAGTCATCAGTATTGGTAGCAGTTCACCATACTGGGTGAATCACCAGTCATCAGTATTGGTAGCAGTTCACCATACTGGGTGAATCACCAGTCATCAGTATTGGTAGCAGTTCACCGTACTGGGTGAATCACCAGTCATCAGTATTGGTAGCTGCAGTAGCACCTTCACCATACAGGACGCATCATTGCCCTCTGTCTGTGATTTTAGGGAGGAGCTGAGGAGCTGAACACGGTGCGCGAGTGTCTGGTCACACTACGCCAGCAGGCCAGGGGACGTGACGCAGTGAGCGGCACGGTGGACTGCCTCGAACGCAGTGTGGCCGCGCTTCTGGAGCACCTGTACAGCGGCAGTCCCCCCGTACAGCGCTCCACCTTCCCCCCCTCCCCCCTCTCCCCCTCCTCCCTCACCCACGTCACCTACGACTCGGCACTTCTAGCCACCAGGCAACACCTAGACCCTAGCGGTCAGTTGGAGTAGAGAGTGGTAGTGGTAGTGGAGGTTGGTGGTACTGTGGTGGTGGAGGTGGTGGTAGTGTGGTGGTGGAGGTGGTGGTACTGTGGTGGTGGAGGTGGTGGTACTGTGGTGGTGGAGGTGGTGGTACTGAGGTGGTGGTACTGAGGTGGTGGTACTGTGGTGGTGGTGGTGGTGGTACTGAGGTGGTGGTACTGAGGTGGTGGTACTGTGGTGGTGGTGGTACTGTGGTGGTGGTACTGAGGTGGTGGTACTGCGGTGGTGGTAGTGGTGGTGGTGGTGGTACTGTGGTGGTGGTGGCAGAGGTGGTGATGATGGTGTTGGTGGTGGTTGTAGTGGTAACATTGCTGGTGGTGATTGTGGTGGAAGTGCTGGTGGTGGTGATTGTGGTGGTAGTGATGGTACTATGGTGGTGGTAGTGGTGGTAATAATAGGGTAATGGTGACAGTTGTCACGGTTGTGATAGTTTTGGTAGCAGTGACAGTGGTGGTGGTAATGGTAGTGCTACTACTAGTTGGAGTGGTGATGGCAGCGGTGGTGTGGTTGTGGTGGTGTTAATAGTTATGGTGGTGGTGGTTGTAATAAAGTTTGTGATGTTCATCATGGTGGTGCTTGTGATGATCGTAGTTGTGATGGTGGTGGTAATTACAGTTGTGGCAGTGGTCTATTCCAAGCTTGTTTTGCAAAGGGCAGCAATGACATTCATGAGTTGATGATTCATTTAAATAATTGTGGTATTGCTGGTAGTAATACTGATGGTAAAAAGTGACGGTGAAACTAATGACCAACTATGGTGATCAGGATGATGGTGGTGATGACCAGAGTTATGAAAATTTTGGTGGAGTGGTAGTCAAATAGAAATGACAGTGTGACATTGCATTTCCAGTGGTCAACAACACCACGCTGACCAATGGTCAACCCAGCACCAAAGTGCTGTACTTCACGGACAAGTCTGTCACCCCCTTCATGTGTACCATCCACAAACGGTCAGTGTGTGTGTGTGTGTGTGTGTGTGTGTGTGTGTGTGTGTGTCTGTGTCTGTGTCTCTTTGTGTCTGTGTGAGTGAGTGTGTGTGAGTGAGTGTGTGTGTGTCTGTGTCAGTGTGTGTGTCTGTGTCAGTGTGTGTGTGTGTGTGTGTGTGTGTGTGTGTGTGTGTGTGTGTGTCTGTGTGTGTGTGTCTGTGTGTGTGTCTGTGTCTGTGTCAGTGTGTGTGTGTCTGTGTCAGTGTGTGTATATGTGTGTGTGTGTCTGTGTGTCTGTCTGTCTGTGTCTTTCTGTGTGTGTTGTGTATGTGTGTGTGTGTCTGTATGTGTGAACATTTCTTTACACATCTTTTAAAATTATTGAGGCTTGCTTGAACTCTTTCATGAGTAGTGTCCCATTTTTAAGACTACCTCTGTACCCTGTCATCAACCCCCTGCCAATTTCACCTTTGTGCCTCCTTGTTGTGCTGCAGTGAATACTTTTTTTGTGTGGGTGGTGTGTCTGTGTGTGTGTGTCTGTGTGTGTGCCTGGGTGTGTGTGTCTGTGTGTGTGCCTGTGTGTGTGCCTGTGTGTGTGCCTGTGTGTGTGCCTGTGTGTGTGCCTGTGTGTGTGTGTCTGTGTGGGTGGTGTGTCTGTGTGTGTGCCTGTGTGTGTGTGTCTGTGTGGGTGGTGTGTCTGTGTGTGTGCCTGTGTGTGTGCCTGTGTGTGTGTGTGTGCCTGTGTGTGTGCCTGTGTGTGTGTGCCTGTGTGTGTGCCTGTGTGTGTGCCTGTGTGTGCCTGTGTGTGTGCCTGTGTGTGTGCCTGTGTGTGTGCCTGTGTGTGTGTGTGTGCCTGTGTGTGTGTCTGTGTGTGCCTGTGTGTGTGTCTGTGTGTGTGCCTGTGTGTGTGTCTGTGTGGGTGGTGTGCCTGTGTGTGTGTCTGTGTGTGTGCCTGTGTGTGTGTCTGTGTGGGTGGTGTGCCTGTGTGTGTGCCTGTGTGTGTGTCTGTGTGGGTGGTGTGCCTGTGTGTGTGTCTGTGTGGGTGGTGTGCCTGTGTGTGTGTGCCTGTGTGTGTGCCTGTGTGTGTGTGTGTGTGTCTGTGTGTGTCTGTGTGTGTGTGTTGTGCCTGTGTGTGTGCCTGTGTGTGTGTCTGTGTGTGTGTGTGTCTGTGTGTGTGCCTGTGTGTGTGTCTGTGTGTGTGCCTGTGTGTGTGCCTGTGTGTGTGTCTGTGTGGGTGGTGTGCCTGTGTGTGTGTCTGAGTGGGTGGTGTGCCTGTGTGTGTGCCTGTGTGTGTGCCTGTGTGTGTGTCTGTGTGGGTGGTGTGCCTGTGTGTGTATCTGTGTGTGTGTCTGTGTGTGTGTGTGCCTGTGTGTGTGTCTGTGTGGGTGGTGTGCCTGGAGTCTTTGGAGCTGGAGCCATTTGCAGCCAAGTTTGGTAGAGAAATCCAAGTCAATTCAGGCAGTAATGGGATAAGAAAGAAACTTTTTTTCCATCACAGTCAAATTTTTCATCCATGCCCTGTGTGTGTGTTTACCTCAGACTGGGCGAGATCCGACTGAAGGATTTCAAGGAGCTGTTTGAGAACCACGGTCGCTACCGATTCCACTTCAAGGCGCTGGACCCGGAGTACGGCACTGTCAAGGAGGAGGTGAGGGCTGTCTTCCTGCAGCTGCCTTCGCCTCTCTGTGTGCTCATCTTCATCTGCCCCCTCCCTGTATCCCTCCCGCCTGAGTCTCGCTGTCTCCCGTGTTCTGTGAGAGAGGGGATTTCTCGTTTCTGCTGGAGTACACTAGTGGTTGGGTGTTGCCTTGTTGTTGCTATATTTATGTGTCATGTGTTTCATCCTGATGATTATTTAGTAAGCAAGTTTCTGCATTCTGTGCTTGACTCAGATTTATGTTACTCTTTTTCTGTCTCTCTCTCTCTATGTGTCTGTCTGTGTCTGTTTGATTGTCTGTCTGTCTGTCTGTCTGTCTGTCTCTCTCTCTCTCTCTCTCTCTCTCTCTCTCTCTCTCTCTCTCTCTCTCTCTCTCTCTCTCTCTCTCTCTCTCTCATTGGCAATAATAATTTTGGTAACATTTTTTTCCCCTTGAACAGTAAAGCTACTTATCTACTTTACTATGTGGCCATGTTGTCGAGTATCAGGTGTGTTGTGGTGTGTCTTCTGTCCCAGATCTGCATAGCATACTGCTGTGTAGAACTTGAGCTGTAATGCGGCATGTCTGTTCCAGATCTGCATACTGCTGTGTAGAACTTGAGCTGTAATGCGGCGTGTCTGTTCCAGATCTGCATACTGCTGTGTAGAACTTGAGCTGTAATGCGGCGTGTCTGTTCCAGATCTGCATACTGCTGTGTAGAACTTGAGCTGTAATGCGGTGTGTCTGTTCCAGATCTGCATACTGCTGTGTAGAACTTGAGCTGTAATGCGGCATGTCTGTTCCAGATCTGCATACTGCTGTGTAGAACTTGAGCTGTAATGCGGTGTGTCTGTTCCAGATCTGCATACTGCTGTGTAGAACTTGAGCTGTAATGCGGCATGTCTGTTCCAGATCTGCATACTGCTGTGTAGAACTTGAGCTGTAATGCGGCGTGTCTGTTCCAGATCTGCATACTGCTGTGTAGAACTTGAGCTGTAATGCGGCGTGTCTGTTCCAGATCTGCATACTGCTGTGTAGAACTTGAGCTGTAATGCGGCGTGTCTGTTCCAGATCTGCATACTGCTGTGTAGAACTTGAGCTGTAATGCGGCGTGTCTGTTCCAGATCTGCATACTGCTGTGTAGAACTTGAGCTGTAATGCGGTGTGTCTGTTCCAGATCTGCAACGATGACGACCTCATTCCAGGCTGGGAAGGGAAGATCGTGGCCTGGGTGGAGGAGGACCACGGCACACCCTGCTGATGCAAATGCCACTGTCTTGCATCTACTGTGCTGCATCTACTGTGCTGCAACTACTGTGCTGCAACTACTGTGCTGCATCTACTGTGCTGCATCTACTGTGCTGCATCTACTGTGCTGCATCTACTGTGCTGCATCTACTGTGCTGCATCTACTGTGCTGCAACTACTGTGCTGCATCTACTGTGCTGCATCTACTGTGCTGCATCCACCGCATTGCAAGATGGCAGCCACTGTCCTGCTCGGTCTCTGCCATGTACAGCACTGACTGCACAGTGATAATCGCTCTAGTCACAGGACTGGCCATGCCTGGCTTTTCCTGCCCTTCCCCGCTTTTATTGGAATCGCCCTTCACAGCTCCTTGTTGATCCACTCTCCAGAATGTGGGTGTGATGGAGAACCCCCCTTCAGAAGTGGATGCGGTGAAATGAAAAGATTAGGAATGAAAATATTGCCAAGTGTCTTTGAGGCAGTCTTGAAGCAAAGTGCCTGGGCTGCTCACATGAGACTGAAGAGCTCCCAGCAGAGAGTGTAGTAGTTGCCTCCCTTTCCTTGTTGTTGTAGAAGCACTCCAAGATTCCTGAATCTCCGCATGGGAAGCTTTCCTTCCCTCCCTGTTTCCAAACTGTTCCCACACTGCTCCCACACTGCTCCCACACTGCTCCCACACTGCTCCCACACTGCTCCCACACTGCTCCCACACTGCTCCCACACTGCTCCCACACTGCTCCCACACTGCTCCCACACTGCTCCCACACTGCTCCCACATGGTTCCCACACTGCTCCCACACTGCTCCCACATGGTTCCCACACTGCTCCCACACTGCTCCCACACTGCTCCCACACTGCTCCCACACTGCTCCCACACTGCTCCCACATGGTTCCCACACTGCTCCCACACTGCTCCCACACTGCTCCCACATGGTTCCCACACTGCTCCCACACTGCTCCCACACTGCTCCCACACTGCTCCCACACTGCTCCCACACTGCTCCCACACTGCTCCCACACTGCTCCCACACTGCTCCCACACTGCTCCCACACTGCTCCCACACTGCTCCCACACTGCTCCCACACTGCTCCCACACTGCTCCCACACTGCTCCACACTGCTCCCACACTGCTCCCACACTGCTCCCACACTGCTCCCACACTGCTCCCACACTGCTCCCACACTGCTCCCACACTGCTCCCACACTGCTCCCACACTGCTCCCACACTGCTCCCACACTGCTCCCACACTGCTCCCACGCTGCTCCCACGCTGCTCCCACACTGCTCCCACACTGCTCCCACACTGCTCCCACACTGCTCCCACACTGCTCCCACACTGCTCCCACACTGCTCCCACGCTGCTCCCACGCTGCTCCCACACTGCTCCCACACTGCTCCCACACTGCTCCCACGCTGCTCCCACGCTGCTCCCACGCAGGTAGTTGTGCATTGGAGACGGAAGTCTGCCCTCACTGCTCCCACACTGCTCCCACACTGCTCCCACGCTGCTCCCACACTGCTCCCACGCTGCTCCCATGCAGGTAGTTGTGCATTGGAGACGGAAGTCTGCCCTCACTGCTTTGTGGGAACGCTTTCGCTCAGGCTCTGTGATGGTGATGTGCTGCGACTCTCTTGTTGGATGAGAAAAGTTTGCTTTCAGAAAAAGAAGTGGCAGGGTTTTTGAGCTTTCGTCTGCTTCTTGTGTCTTGTTCAAGTGCTGTGTGCTCCATACCAAAAAAACTTGGGTAGATTCTCTCAAAGAGTTGTTCTGGGAAAAAAAGGTTGGTTTTTTTAATGCACGACGCAGTGGTGAATAGGAAAATTTAGAGAAAGCCAGCAAGTGACGGATGCAAGGTGAAAAATGCTCAGTGACTGCAGAGTGTTCCGCCCTGAGTAACTGGGGAGCTAAGCCCATGAACATTGCCAGGCTCAGCATCAGGGATGATGATGTGATTGTGACGGTCAGTTTTTCACAAATAGTGTCTCCACATGGAAATGGCTCTCAGGAATACAGGAGTGGCCTTAATGTGTCTGTGGTGCTGGTGATTCAGTCCATGTGAAACTGTTGTCATAGTAACCACTTAGCGTCCGCTGATCTGATGCTAGATACGTCGACATTTAACAGTGAGGAAATGTAGATTCCTTTTTGGAGTGGACTGGAGTGTTTATTTGGATCTGTGTTTAACACTGGGCAAACTTTGCTGGCATGGGGATCCTATCATGTCGTCTTCTAGCGGAAACATCAACATGAGACAGTGAGGAAATGTTGTACATTCCTTTTTGAAATGGAGGATTCAACTGGAGGGTTTATTTGGGCCAGTGTTGGCATGGCATTCTACTAAGTCTCCATTTGGTGGAAGCTTCTACCTAGAACTGTGACAGCACTTGATCATGAAGTAATCTTCACACAGGAATGTAAGAATTGTAACAGCACTTCTTCATGAAGTAATCTTCACACAGGAATGTAAGAACTGTGACAGCACTTCTTCATGAAGTAATCTTCACACAGGAATGTAAGAACTGTAACAGCACTTCTTCATGAAGTAATCTTCACACAGGAATGTAAGAACTGTGACAGCACTTGATCATGAAGTAATCTTCACACAGGAATGTAAGAATTGTAACAGCACTTCTTCATGAAGTAATCTTCACACAGGAATGTAAGAACTGTGACAGCACTTCTTCATGAAGTAATCTTCACACAGGAATGTAAGAACTGTGACAGCACTTCTTCATGAAGTAATCTTCACACAGGAATGTAAGAACTGTGACAGCACTTCTTCATGAAGTAATCTTCACACAGGAATGTAAGAACTGTGACAGCACTTCTTCATGAAGTAATCTTCACACAGGAATGCCAGAGTGGCTTGGACTATTTTAATGCAAGTTTTGTTTCATGGAAACAACAGCTTTCAAGTGATGGCATGTCTGTGTAGATTTGTCTCCTTCTGCAATGAAGGGGTGGGATGGTTCATGGGTCCAACTGCTCTCTTCAAAGAACCTGTGTTGTCATGGTCATCAGAACATCTGTCACCAGTCAGTGGACAACTAACCTTCCACACTGAAGCATTGTATCTGTGTGTGGAATCTTCCCTCAGGAATGGACTGGACTACTTTTTGAGGGCTGGTGAATGACTCCGAACATGGTGAATACTCCCACAGCATCTTGATGTCGGCATCACTGGATATCACCTCAAAGCACTTCACGCCGGTGGCTTGGACAGCAAGGTCGTGTGTCTGTCAGTGGTGTGACGTTGTGTGGAGGTGACTGGTGTGTCGGGGCAGACCCAAAGAGCTGAGTGAATCATTTCAAGCACAGACCACCCACAGGTGGCTGTCTATGAGCTTTGCAGCTCAGTGTCTGGTATCATGTTGGGAAGACCAGTAGGACACAGAATTTTGCACTGAATACGTTCCACCACAAACACAAACATATCACACGCCAGCCAAGAGTAGAAGGACCAAAGCAGTGGAGTTAGTTCCCTTGTCCTGAAGCCAGCACAATGGTGACTGAGGTGCTTGGTCTGAAATGGATCTTGGAAGACAAATGCCAGCTGGGGAAGTAGTTGGAGAGAACTGACCAAATGCTTGTAGGATCACTGTGTTCAGGCGACCTCCCTGTATTTTCTTTGAATCTGTTGTCTTGTCTTCTTCTCTGTAAATGCTGTTGGTGTAGAACCAGCAAGATTGGTGTAGAGACTGTCTTTGCTCTCCAGACAAAAAAGAATTATTCCTGATGATCTGATGAAGTTTGATCTTGCTGTAAACGTTGCATGCATTTGTGGATATTTGATGCTTATTTAAATGTTGTCAAGCTTCAAGAGGCTTGTTGATGATGATATTCAAGACAAGACATTGATGTATGTCTATCGTGCACATGCACCCACACTCATCTCCACTGCCAGCTCCGAAGCATCGGTCTGTGTACGGAGCTAGAACTTTTGTTGGTGACTTTTGGAAGATTTGTTACTGGGATTAGTGATCTCAGGAGTGGGTGCAGAGAACTGGGAACAAATTGATTGGAGGAAGTTTTACTACTGCCTCGTTTTCACGACGTGAAAAAAACACCTCATTCAGTGTACTTGCATTCCTATCCATGATAGTTTGTACGTTGTTTTTGTTACTGTTTTCCATTTTGTATTCCGAGTTTTTACGTTTGCAGCTCCAAAATGAAGCATAACTTTGCAATGCAGATACAATTTTTCCAACTTTGACACCGCACTGTGACTGAGTGAAATGAGTGAATGTGATGTGTCGGTGTGAAATGAGTGAATGGACTGGAATGTGATTCTCATTTCGGCTTTGAAAATGTCTTTGTTTAAATTAGAAGGGGAGAAAACCCCTGTATTTGAATCCTGCCATTTGAATTCATCTCACCTGTTCTAAATGTCTTAAGTATCTAGTCATCTTTAGGGTTGCTCTCACCAAACAGAAAGCTGTCTCTAGCAGTGAGGGACAAATCACCCAACAGAAAGCTGTCTCTAGCGGTGAGGGACAAATCACCCAACAGAAAGCTGTCTCTAGCGGTGAGGGACAACAGAAAGCTGTCTCTAGCGGTGAGGGACAACAGAAAGCTGTCTCTAGCAGTGAGGGACAAATCACCCAACAGAAAGCTGTCTCTAGCAGTGAGGGACAACAGAAAGCTGTCTCTAGCAGTGAGGGACAACAGAAAGCTGTCTCTAGCAGTGAGGGACAACAGAAAGCTGTCTCTAGCAGTGAGGGACAAATCACCCAACAGAAAGCTGTCTCTAGCGGTGAGGGACGAATCACCAAACAGAAAGCTGTCTCTAGCAGTGAGGGACGAATCACCCAACAGAAAGCTGTCTCTAGCTGAGGGAGACAGAAGCCCCTACCAAACTCAAGGCCTGCACTCTTGAAGTGGAAGTCTCTGTGAGTTGACCTCTCACCTTTTGCTCTTCCTCACTGGACTTCATCATGATTGGTCGACTTCGGTGTGGTGTGTCCTTGTGTGGTGTTCCCTGGTTGTATTGATGTGTGTGTGTGTGTGTCTGTGTGTGTGTCTGTGTGTGTGTATGAGTCTGTGTGTGTGTGTCCATCTTTCTGTCTGTTCTTCTGTCTGTCTGACTGTCTTCTGCATAGAGGTTTTGGCTTCAATGGGTCTAGTGCCTTTTGCTTGCCCCGACCTTTGACATTCCAATTAGACTACTGTGGAGAGCTGCAACTTTCAGGGAGGGATGTACTGCACTAGTGTTTAACTGACAATGATTTTGACATGTTCTTACTTGCATAAATTCGGGGTGGTGGGGTGGGTGTTACAAATTCTGATTCGTTCTAATTAAGTGTGTGACTATTGGCGTTTGAGTAGAGAGGGTCTAGACTATGAACTTGGAATCAATATTTGTTCCTTGAGGGAATGTTTACTGGACCTGAGGCCAACACATATACCTACCTCCTTTGTACACCGTCACTCCCTTCCAAGTTATCTGCCCATGACTTGCAGTGTTCAGAAAAGACGCACGACCATCTATGTGGGAAGGACAAATGGCTGAAAATGTATGTCAGAAGGAGGGAAGGAAATCTCAAATTCAATTTTTTAATTATCTCTTGGATGAAAAGTTTGTCGTTGTTGCAGTTGAATTATTATGCCTGTGGTCCAAAAGTTTTTGGTGCACTTTGTCTTTAAATACCTTCAATTTCGAGTTGACACAAACCCTTTTCATTCTCATTAATGTGAGCTTTAGAATTATCAGTGATACCAGTAAAGAATTTAGGTAGTTGGGTATTGGGATGTGTTTTTGGGGGCCCTAAAATGTTATGCCTCAGAAGAAGAAAAATTAAACTACTATACTACCGGTACCACCACTACCATTACTACTACTACCTGAACTTTCTCAGTCATTGAGACTATTTATCCTTGCGTGTTGCACACACAGAAACTGGTTGCCAGTTTTTTAAGCAATTCCTGTACAGAATAGCTTTTAATTCAAGTTTTTCTTCCCAATGTAATTAGCCAATGGCCTAAATGTTAAAGTTGATCAGTCCAGTACTACAACCACCACTTGCTACTTGTAGAACATCTTCCAATTATCTCAGTAGATTTATCTATTTCAATTGTGAGTTACATCAAGTGTGGTGGGGAATTTGAAGGAACTGCTCCCAAGTTTCTGAACCTATCGTTGGAGGTTTGAATCCATATTGTTGCTGCATGACACGTAGCGTGGCACTTTCCAGGTCTCAAAACTCCACCAATAAACTCTTTTCCCATGGAAAAGATGAATTTACTCACTGGGACCACAACTGTTTTTGTATGTTGCTAATGTTGACAAAGCATTTTCCCTTTGGTGTGGTGAGTTTTGTGTTGTCTGTGATGATGTTGTAGCCTCCGCAATAAATCTCTGCTGTACTTTTCTTCATTTGTCACTGCCATGATGCGTGTGTGCATACTGATTGGCAGGAAGACTGCTTTTCATTTGCAGTTACTGGTGCCCAACTTATTACTAGCTACGTCTTCCTTGTCTGAAATTAAGACTGAGAAATTGATGTCTTTGTTGCACATAGTGGTTTGCAATAATAAAGCTCACGGGAAAGTCTGCTGTTGGAAATGTAGTTTACATGTCAATGCTTCCAAATACTTGAATAATTGTCTTCCCCCCCCCCCCCCCCTTGTTTTTCTCTTCTTTTTTTTCAAGTGCATGCTGTCGACGTAGAAGGGAGAAGAGGGAATATCTACAAAAAGATAAGCATGAAATCGAAAGCATTATGTCTTGCCATTAGACAGCTGAGAGAGAGTGTGCACTGAGGGATTTCTATGGACTGCGTGGACATTCGGGCTCGGGTCATCATCAGTGCCACTGACCTCTTTGTTAATCTGCCACCTCCCCTGGGCTGTGCTGGGCTGTGCTTTGCCCATGATGAAATTTATTCCCAATGGAAATTGCTGTTTGCACGTTATACAGGACCCAAGCAACACATGTTTTCTACTTTGAGGCATGAACAGGTAGTAAGGCCTTGAGCTAGATAGTACGGCCTTTGTCTAGGTAGTAAGACCATCAACCAGATAGTAAGACCATTTAAGCAATAAGGCATCTAGGCAGTAAGGTTGTCAACTTAGCAGTAAGGCCGACAACTTGGCAGTAAGGCCGACAACTTGGCAGTAAGGCCGACAACTTGGCAGTAAGGCTGACAACTTGGCAGTAAGACCAACTACCTTCAACTAAGCAAACCTCATGAGTCCATTTTCTCCTTTTCTCAGTTCCATCTAGAAAAGTAGCTTTGGCGAAGCATCCTCATTTTTGACTCACATGCGAAGCAAAAGTGAGTCTATGTACTGAGCCGTGTCGTCCGTCCGTCCGTCCGTCCGGGCGTCCGTCCGGGCGTCCGGTCGTCCGTAAAAAACTTAAACGTTGGATTTTTCTCGGAGACTATTAAGTCTATCAACACCAAATGTGGCATGATGGTGTATGATGACAAGGCCTCAAAAAACATACACAGTGACTTGACCTTGCTTCAAGGTCAAGGTCACAGGAGCCATAAATGTGGTCTCAAAAACAGTCATTTTTCACATTTTCCCAATTTTCTCCCACGTTATTGAGAATGGCGACCTTAGCTACAAGTGGTATATAGGTCAAAGCAAGCCCTATCTTTTGATACCAGTTTGGTTGACCTTGCTTCAAGGTCAAGGTCACAGGAGCTCTTCAAAGTTGGATTGTATTCATATTTTGAAGTGACCTTGACCCTGAACTATGGAAGATAACTGTTTCAAACTTAATAATTATGTGGGGCACATGTTATACTTTCATCATGAGACACATTTGGTCACATATCATCAAGGTCAAGGTCACTTTGACCCTTATGAAATGTGACCAAAATGGGGTAGTGAACCACTAAAAGTGACTATATCTCATGGTAGAAAGTGCCAATAAGCACCATTGTGCTTCCTATGTCTTGAATTAACAGCTTTGTGTTGCATGACCTTGGATGACCTTGACCTTGGGTCAAGGTCACATGTATTTTGGTAGGAAAAATGTGTAAAGCATTTCTTAGTGTATGATGTCATTGGTAGGTTTGGTTGTTTGACCTTGACCTTGAAGGTCACCTGAAGGTCAAGGTCATATAAAGGTCAAGGTCAAGCATGTGAGTCGTATGGGCTTTGCCCTTCTTGTTTTCTGCAGTTGTCAGTCACGCAACATCCATCCCAGCTCTGCCATGGCTCTGATTGTACCCAGCCGTTTGACTGCCCTTACCTGACCTTGACCGTGTCTTAGACCAGCTGTCCTTGACCCCGTGTGTCTTTGTCTTCTTGCGCTGTGCCTCAGC
The DNA here is from genome assembly GCA_034096865.1 of Theodoxus fluviatilis. Lineage (NCBI taxonomy): Eukaryota > Metazoa > Mollusca > Gastropoda > Cycloneritida > Neritidae > Theodoxus > Theodoxus fluviatilis. The sequence continues at coordinate 20,203 of JAWQFJ010011143.1, forward strand.
CTCTAACCCAACCTGCAAACTGCTGCCTTGTGTCAATTGATGTGCGTGTTGTGTACTGTGGATGCTGTAGTGTGGTGTTGTGCATTGTGGTGTCGTGATGAGTGTTGTGATGTAATCTGTCTGTTGGCCTCTCCTTGCTGCACACTTCTGTTCTTCCCATCTCAAGTGCTGTTGCTACTGATAAAATTTGAACCGTCTGCTGCTGTGTGTGAATGTTGGTGGCCTGGGGAACAATGAATCCCCACCCCCCACCCCCACCCCACCCCACCCCCCAAAACGAACACCAAATCCTCTCAGAATACTCTAGTATGACCTTTCCTCTCTTACACCCTGAAGCAACCCCCACCACTCCTTGCCCTCCCCTGTGTTGTCTTTATGACAGAGATCTGTTCTGTTCCTTTTGGAACTGGAAACCCTGTAGGGGAAGCTGCATCAGGAAACGCGAGTCTTGAGAAAGACTGCTGCACGTCCCAGTGCCCAGGGCATCCAGTGTTTGTAGTGTCCCTTCGTGTTGTACTGCCATCTTGATTCAGTGGAAATGTCACATAATGTAAGATGTGGGGTGCGTTTCTTATGCTAGGAACCTTGCAAGATCTTGCGAGGAATAGGCCGGTGTCAACATGATGAAAGCAGATGTAAAGGCAGTCAGATGTAAAGGCAGTCAGATGTAAAGGCAGTCAGATGTAAAGGCAGTCAGATGTAAAGGCAGTCAGATGTAAAGGCAGTCAGATGTAAAGGCAGTCAGATGTAAAGGCAGTCAGATGTAAAGGCAGTCAGATGTAAAGGCAGTCAGATGTCAAGGCAGTCAGATGTCAAGGCAGTCAGATGTAAAGGCAGTCAGATGTCAAGGCAGTCAGATGTCAAGGCAGTCAGATGTCAAGGCAGTCAGATGTCAAGGCAGTCAGATGTAAAGGCAGTCAGATGTAAAGGCAGTCAGATGTAAAGGCAGTCAGATGTAAAGGCAGTCAGATGTAAAGGCAGTCAGATGTAAAGGCAGTCAGATGTCAAGGCAGTCAGATGTCAAGGCAGTCAGATGTAAAGGCAGTCAGATGTAAAGGCAGTCAGATGTAAAGGCAGTCAGATGTCAAGGCAGTCAGATGTAAAGGCAGTCAGATGTAAAGGCAGTCAGATGTAAAGGCAGTCAGATGTAAAGGCAGTCAGATGTAAAGGCAGTCAGATGTCAAGGCAGTCAGATGTCAAGGCAGTCAGATGTCAAGGCAGTCAGATGTCAAGGCAGTCAGATGTAAAGGCAGTCAGATGTAAAGGCAGTCAGATGTCAAGGCAGTCAGATGTAAAGGCAGTCAGATGTAAAGGCAGTCAGATGTAAAGGCAGTCAGATGTCAAGGCAGTCAGATGTCAAGGCAGTCAGATGTCAAGGCAGTCAGATGTCAAGGCAGTCAGATGTCAAGGCAGTCAGATGTCAAGGCAGTCAGATGTCAAGGCAGTCAGATGTCAAGGCAGTCAGATGTCAAGGCAGTCAGATGTCAAGGCAGTCAGATGTCAAGGCAGTCAGATGTCAAGGCAGTCAGATGTAAAGGCAGTCAGATGTAAAGGCAGTCAGATGTAAAGGCAGTCAGATGTAAAGGCAGTCAGATGTAAAGGCAGTCAGATGTCAAGGCAGTCAGATGTCAAGGCAGTCAGATGTCAAGGCAGTCAGATGTCAAGGCAGTCAGATGTAAAGGCAGTCAGATGTCAAGGCAGTCAGATGTCAAGGCAGTCAGATGTCAAGGCAGTCAGATGTCAAGGCAGTCAGATGTCAAGGCAGTCAGATGTAAAGGCAGTCAGATGTAAAGGCAGTCAGATGTAAAGGCAGTCAGATGTCAAGGCAGTCAGATGTAAAGGCAGTCAGATGTAAAGGCAGTCAGATGTAAAGGCAGTCAGATGTCAAGGCAGTCAGATGTCAAGGCAGTCAGATGTCAAGGCAGTCAGATGTCAAGGCAGTCAGATGTCAAGGCAGTCAGATGTCAAGGCAGTCAGATGTCAAGGCAGTCAGATGTAAAGGCAGTCAGATGTCAAGGCAGTCAGATGTCAAGGCAGTCAGATGTCAAGGCAGTCAGATGTCAAGGCAGTCAGATGTCAAGGCAGTCAGATGTAAAGGCAGTCAGATGTAAAGGCAGTCAGATGTCAAGGCAGTCAGATGTCAAGGCAGTCAGATGTCAAGGCAGTCAGATGTAAAGGCAGTCAGATGTCAAGGCAGTCAGATGTCAAGGCAGTCAGATGTAAAGGCAGTCAGATGTCAAGGCAGTCAGATGTCAAGGCAGTCAGATGTAAAGGCAGTCAGATGTAAAGGCAGTCAGATGTAAAGGCAGTCAGATGTCAAGGCAGTCAGATGTAAAGGCAGTCAGATGTCAAGGCAGTCAGATGTCAAGGCAGTCAGATGTCAAGGCAGTCAGATGTAAAGGCAGTCAGATGTCAAGGCAGTCAGATGTCAAGGCAGTCAGATGTCAAGGCAGTCAGATGTCAAGGCAGTCAGATGTCAAGGCAGTCAGATGTCAAGGCAGTCAGATGTCAAGGCAGTCAGATGTCAAGGCAGTCAGATGTCAAGGCAGTCAGATGTCAAGGCAGTCAGATGTCAAGGCAGTCAGATGTCAAGGCAGTCAGATGTCAAGGCAGTCAGATGTCAAGGCAGTCAGATGTCAAGGCAGTCAGATGTCAAGGCAGTCAGATGTCAAGGCAGTCAGATGTCAAGGCAGTCAGATGTCAAGGCAGTCAGATGTCAAGGCAGTCAGATGTCAAGGCAGTCAGATGTCAAGGCAGTCAGATGTCAAGGCAGTCAGATGTCAAGGCAGTCAGATGTCAAGGCAGTCAGATGTCAAGGCAGTCAGATGTCAAGGCAGTCAGATGTCAAGGCAGTCAGATGTCAAGGCAGTCAGATGTCAAGGCAGTCAGATGTCAAGGCAGTCAGATGTCAAGGCAGTCAGATGTCAAGGCAGTCAGATGTCAAGGCAGTCAGATGTCAAGGCAGTCAGATGTCAAGGCAGTCAGATGTAAAGGCAGTCAGATGTAAAGGCAGTCAGATGTAAAGGCAGTCAGATGTCAAGGCAGTCAGATGTCAAGGCAGTCAGATGTCAAGGCAGTCAGATGTCAAGGCAGTCAGATGTCAAGGCAGTCAGATGTCAAGGCAGTCAGATGTCAAGGCAGTCAGATGTCAAGGCAGTCAGATGTCAAGGCAGTCAGATGTAAAGGCAGTCAGATGTAAAGGCAGTCAGATGTCAAGGCAGTCAGATGTCAAGGCAGTCAGATGTCAAGGCAGTCAGATGTCAAGGCAGTCAGATGTCAAGGCAGTCAGATGTCAAGGCAGTCAGATGTCAAGGCAGTCAGATGTCAAGGCAGTCAGATGTCAAGGCAGTCAGATGTCAAGGCAGTCAGATGTCAAGGCAGTCAGATGTCAAGGCAGTCAGATGTCAAGGCAGTCAGATGTCAAGGCAGTCAGATGTCAAGGCAGTCAGATGTCAAGGCAGTCAGATGTCAAGGCAGTCAGATGTCAAGGCAGTCAGATGTCAAGGCAGTCAGATGTCAAGGCAGTCAGATGTCAAGGCAGTCAGATGTCAAGGCAGTCAGATGTCAAGGCAGTCAGATGTCAAGGCAGTCAGATGTAAAGGCAGTCAGATGTCAAGGCAGTCAGATGTCAAGGCAGTCAGATGTCAAGGCAGTCAGATGTCAAGGCAGTCAGATGTAAAGGCAGTCAGATGTAAAGGCAGTCAGATGTCAAGGCAGTCAGATGTCAAGGCAGTCAGATGTCAAGGCAGTCAGATGTCAAGGCAGTCAGATGTCAAGGCAGTCAGATGTCAAGGCAGTCAGATGTCAAGGCAGTCAGATGTAAAGGCAGTCAGATGTCAAGGCAGTCAGATGTCAAGGCAGTCAGATGTAAAGGCAGTCAGATGTCAAGGCAGTCAGATGTCAAGGCAGTCAGATGTCAAGGCAGTCAGATGTAAAGGCAGTCAGATGTCAAGGCAGTCAGATGTCAAGGCAGTCAGATGTAAAGGCAGTCAGATGTAAAGGCAGTCAGATGTAAAGGCAGTCAGATGTCAAGGCAGTCAGATGTAAAGGCAGTCAGATGTCAAGGCAGTCAGATGTCAAGGCAGTCAGATGTCAAGGCAGTCAGATGTCAAGGCAGTCAGATGTAAAGGCAGTCAGATGTCAAGGCAGTCAGATGTAAAGGCAGTCAGATGTAAAGGCAGTCAGATGTAAAGGCAGTCAAAAGTTTGACACATTGACACCAGCCTATAATTTGCCAGCTAGGTTGGCTATTCCTACGCTGCTCCAAAATTCTCCTTCTCAGACTCTGTGTTCTAAATTTAGCAACCTGTTGGAGAATAAGCCTCTGCCCAAAGTCATCATTTGATGCTAAATTTAGAACTAGGAGGGAATCTTGTATGGGAATGGCTGCAAGGTCAGTATGGGAAAGGCAGCAAGGTCAGTATGGGAAAGGCAGCGAGGTCTGTGAGAAGGGCAGTAAGGGTTGGAAAGGAGTGGTTTGGGATGTTAAACACCAAAGCCAGTGCACTGTTGTTGCTTCTGTGTCTGTAACATGCTCCTGTTATTGAAATTGCCCCCCACCCCCACCCCACCCCCACCCCCCACCCCCCCCCCCCACCCCCCACCCCCCACCCCCCACCCCCACCCCCACCCCCACCCCACCCCACCCCACCCCCCCTCCAGTCATTGGAGTTTGCTGAAAAGTGCAATATGTCATGTTCCCATCCACTCATCTTGAAGTGATTGACTTGTTTCGTGTTTCTGTGTACAGAATCTCTCCTTCACGTGTCATTCCTTATGAAAATGATGCTGTCTGAATATAGTATATGAAAACAAGTACTATCCAAGCTAAATGCAATGGCGATTGATGTAACAGCAAGAAGGGTGGATTTTACTAGGGCAAGCTTTGCACATCTTAAGTGCAAGGCAGATAGTGTCATGCTGGGGTGAAATGTTCCTAGATTAGAAATGGTAAACTGGACCCCTTCCATGGAAATATTTATTGTGGACAGAACTGATCACCTTGGTTGCATCTTCTCTGCAAGTGCTCTTTTTTCTAGTTCTTATTCTCAAGGTTGTGTGGCATGAGCCACACGAAATATGTACACATGGAAAAGTGATGGAAAGCTATCAAAACTACATGTTTTTGGCTTTGATACTTCATAACTTGGAGTTTAAGTGAATGCACCAGCCCATTTGAACATGTTGAAATTCTAAGTGGTCTTCCAGTTTACTATGTTCATAATTCCAGCATTCCAATTTATGGCCAACAACTTGTTTCCCACCCCAACCACCCACCCACCCCCCTTCCCTTTTTTTGTGACCAGTACATCAGCCCAGTGACTTAAGCATGCCGGAGACAAATGTGGACATGTGCTGCCCTTCCACCATCGTCAGTGTCTAGAAAAGATGGAAGACTGCTTACTTATTCAACTCCTGTTTTGTGCAGGTGTCCTGTGGTGTCCATTTTCCTTTGGTAGTAACCCCCCTTTCTTGTCCTTCCCCCTTGGTAGTTACCCCCCTTTCTTGTCCTTCCCCCTTGGTAGTTACCCCCCTTTCTTGTCCTTCCCCCTTGGTAGTTACCCCCCTTTCTTGTCCTTCTTCCTCCATGTGTGGCTGCCCTCTGCCAGTCTTGGGTGGTCTGAGCAGGAAATAAATCATTCCAGTCTGGACAACCTTGTGTTTTGTTGTGTGAAAGGCCCAGCAGAGTGAAATTTTTTTCCCACCTTTGAAAGAAGGACTCAACTGTCAACACATGTAATGATTGTTAGAACAACTTCAGGAAATATTCAACATGCCATGCATTAGACATTTGTGAATGAGCACTTCACACACATAATTATTCACTTGGTAAATCTGTCCAAGATGAAGACAGGTGTGCTCACACAACACAAATTCATAATACTGATCAACATCCACGCTTGTACACATTGTAAACACAAATTCATCATACTGATCAACATCCACGCTTGTACACATTGTGAACCAACAAATTCATCATACTGATCTCTCTTGAACGCATTCAGCCAGCGTCACATACACACGCAGCAGCAGCACTGCACATCCACCACAAGATGAAACACCAGCACAAGCAGCAGCACTGCACATCCACCACAAGATGAAACACCAGCACAAGCAGCAGCACTGCACATCCACTACAAGATGAAACACCAGCAGCAGCAGCAGAACTGGCACCACCACCAGCACTGGCATCACCACCAGCACCGGCATCACCACCAGCACTGGAGGGGGAGAAAGAGGAAGGGGAGAAAGGGTGAGGAAGGGGAGAAAGAGGGGGAGGTGGAGAAAGGAGAGGAGGAGGGGAGAAGAGGGAGGAGGAGGAGCAGTAGGAAGAGGAGCAGCAGCAGCAGCAGGAGGAGGACGAAGAGCAAAAGCAGTAGGAGGAGCAGCAGGAGGGAGGAAAGGAGGAGGAGGAGGAAAAGGAGATGAAGAAGAGGAGGAGGGGGGGACGGGGGGGAGGAGGAGGGAGGACATTCACACATATATATGTAGACACACACATGCACAGATACGCACACACACACGCACGCACACACGAACACACACCATTCCGAACCAAAGGTAAAACAGACAAAACGCAAGCAATGATGGTTTGAAAAATAACTTTTATTCAAATTATTGGCAACTTCAGGAAATGTTCAACAGATGCCATAATGTAGATATCTGTGAGTGAACACTTCACACGCATTCAAATGACAGACATAAACTTCAATAAACACACGCATTCAAATGACAGACATACACTTTAATAAACATCCCATACATTCAAATGACAGAATGTATACACTTCAATAAACATCCCACACATTCAAATGACAGACATATACTTCAATAAACACCCCATACATTCAAATGACAGAATGTATACACTTCAATAAACATCCCACACATTCAAATGACAGACATATACTTCAATAAACACCCCATACATTTAAATGACAGATATACACTTCAATAAACACCCCATTTATTCAAATGACAGACATATACTTCAATAAACACCCCATACATTCAAATGACAGACATATACTTCAATAAACACGCCATACATTCAAATGACAGACACACACTTCAATAAACACCCCATACATTCAAATGACAGACATACACTTCAATAAACACCCCATACATTCAAATGACAGACACACACATTCAAATGGCAGACATACACTTCAATAAACACCCCATACATTCAAATGACAGACATACACTTCAATAAACACCACACACATTCAAATGACAGACATACACTTCAATAAACACCCCATACATTCAAATGACAGACACACACATTCAAATGACAGACATACACTTCAATAAACACCACACACATTTAAATGACAGACACATACTTCAATAAACACCCCATACATTCAAATGACAGACATATACTTCAATAAACATCCCACACATTCAAATGACAGACATGCACTTCAATAAACATCCCACACATTCAAATGACAGACATGCACTTCAATAAACACCCCATACATTTAAATGACAGATATACACTTCAATAAACACCCCATTTATTCAAATGACAGACATATATACTTCAATGAACACCACATACATTCAAATGAAGGATGGATGGCGTTTTACGGCCTATCAGCCTTTGTAAGCTATGTAAGGTCATCAAGCACCAAAAGCACCAGAACAGTTTACAGTAAACGCAAATCAAGTCACGTTGTCCCTAATTATTCGACTCTTACAAATCGAGTAGGGAGACACGGTGGGTCAATTCTTACCCCGAACCCACAGGGGGAACATTCAAACGACAAGATATACTACTAGAATTACTAGGCAAACCTGTCCCTGATGAAGACAGGTGCTGATACACAAATATTTCCTCACACATGACATACTCAGGACATGCATTCATGGTGGCGAGACATCTGCTTTGGATGCGAGAACAAACAGAAATTCATGGTATTGATCATGACAAACTTTTTATCAGTAAATGAGGCACAAGTTCTTCAACCATGTAGCATCTACCGCGGTGTCCATGGGTGGTGAATATGCCTGTGTCCATACTAGATTTGTCATCAGGACACCATACGATGGCAAACTTCTAAACACATAACATGAGCAGTGGTAGAGACAAAGCACTTTTTGAGAAAAGGGGGGCTGGATGACAAAAAGAAAGCACTAATAACTATGGATGGATGGATGGATGGATGGATGGATGGATGATGGATGGATGGATGGATGGATGGATGGATGGATGGATGGATGGATGGATGGATGGATGGATGGATGGATGGATGGTGTTTTACTACCTATCAGCCTTTGAAGGTTATGTAAGGCCACTAAGCAAAAACATCACTAGAGCAGTTTTGAGTAAACGCAAATCATGTAACAGTGTCCCTTGTTATTCACCTCTAACTAATCGCGTAGGGAGACACAGTGGGTCAATACTTACCCCCAACCCACAGGGGGTCTATTCTTATCCCCCAACCCACAGGGAGACACACTAATAACGTAAACATCAGGGCCCGTATTCACAACGGCGATTTATCGGCGATTTATGTTAACCCCGATTTATCTCTAAACTCAGACGATTCCAACTGCCTGTTCCGCTCTCCCTTGGCTGGAAACCAGTATATATAGCAAAGCGCAACCTAGGATCCTCTGACGAGCGTACCTTATCTAACCGATCAAGATAACGCGGGGCTAGGGGATAAATCGAGTGTTAAAAAAGATAAATCGCCGTTGTGAATACGGGCCCTGGGCCCGTATTCACAATGGCGATTTATCGGCGATTTATTTTAACTCCGATTTATCTCTAAACTCAGACGATTCCAACTGCCTGTTCCGCTCTCCCTTGGCTGGAAACCAGTATATAGCAAAGCGTAACCTAGAATCCTCTGACGAGCGTACCTTATCTAACCGATCAAGATAACGCGGGGCTAGGGGATAAATTGAGTGTTAAAAAGATAAATCGCCGTTGTGAATACGGGCCCAGAGCACTTAGTCATTTAAACTCCTTTATACAGTTGCAAATCGACTGGAAAATGCAAAAGATTTCACATCCTTTTCCTTCCATTTACCTCACACATTCAGCTGCTGCAACAACATCCATGTATTTGACAAATCAGATCTCATCAAAGTAAAAGTTACTGGCTATTTCTGGTGATCATAAAAAAAAGATAGAAGAGAGAGGAAAAAAAAAGGGAGAAGAAAACATTCATGAGAAAGCACTTTCCAGGTATTCCCCATGAACAACAGAATTAAACCATAAATTAATGTATAATACCCATAGATTACACCACATTGATAATTATAACTAGCCAAATTTTGTCATAATGGTAAATAGGAGATGCAGCATATACCTCTTATTGTGAAAGATCACATTTAGCGTTGCCTGTGTAAGCAAGACACATTCGCGACGTCAATGGTGACAAATATTTCATCATTTGTTTTCATGCTGCAACAATAATTTGCAACACTATTGCGCAAGCACAAGATGATACTAGTGTTTCGTTTTCAAAAAATGAGTACATGATTGGTGCATTATAAACAGCACTTCTATGAGATCACCCACACACACAAAACTTGTGGTTACAATAACCTGACTAACCCCATTTTTTTCTTCCCAACCCTGAACTTTTTTTTATAGGTCAAAACAAAAAAGTGGAAAAAGAAATAAACCAAAAATTGTCATATTTCCTATGAGCACTCTATTTGTAAATGGGACTGGTAAAAACATATTTACAATTAAAGATACCTGTGTCTAGTTACCAAATCAGCAAAAAAAAGAAAAAAGATGTGCAACTGCCCCACAGTGGACTCAAAATGGCCGCCTCATTTATCACTCAAAATATGCATGACAAGCGGCACAAAGTTGCAAAACGTTTATCAGACACAGCGTCCATTTGCCTGCCATTGTTGTGTTGAGCTTTCTGATTGGCTGAAGCACCGAGGACGTATAGTCTGGTTGCTACCTGCGTGCTTCAGAAATAAGTAATAAATATATGGACTATACTATTTCTTTTGGAGGTACATGTCCCTTTACCCGAAAACCAAGAGAGAATGCCAAATGCAGTGACGTCTAACACTTCTTCCTTCGTTGAATGATTTGAGCAGTTGGTATGACCCAAAATTTGATATTTTTGCAATACAACAAGGAAACGCCATCATTTTAATATGGTGGGTAGGTTGTTTCATCAGAGTTTTACATATTTTCCCCACTGTTTCTGAAAGAAAAATTGATTTGAACAGTGATGTAGACAGTAGAGAGGTTCGGCAAGCAAAAAAACCCAATAATCCCAACATGACCCAGCATGTTTGCAAGCGATAAAAAACTTTTCGGCAGAGCATGTCCACAAATAGCCAATTCACTTACTCCTCGAAATATACAAGAACACTCGGACAGCAAGTCCACAAGCTGTGGCTACCAGCCACGCTGCTCATCCACACACCCATCCACAGACACTGAGACAGAGGTCACACACCAACATCCCACAAGTTCACACTTTTTCTGGGTGAGATTAGTAGGGTCGGTGGCGGTGGTGACCCTGATCTTGATGGTAGCGATTTCCACCACCATGTCCGTAGTTTCCAGGATGGTTGTAGTTTTGGGGAACGTTGCCGGCTCCGTAGGGGTTGGCCATTGCGTGGTTGTTGCGCTGGTGTTGTGCTGCAAGCATCAGGCCCTGCTGACGCAGGATGCGATCGCGTCTTGGATCCATGCTTGGGTCCATTCCAGGCATGGCACCAACCTGCAGAACTTGCAGCACCGCCAGTCCCGTGGGCATCCTGCCCCGAGGACTCTGCTGCATCACATGTCCAGGTCCGTTGTGGAACAGCACAGGACTGCCTCCTTGGTTGCGATCATAGTCTCCCTGGTTCCACGACTGGGATCGGCGCAGACTTGCAGCGTCCTGACCAGCCTGCTGGTATGGCGATGACATCTGGGGTGGCACCTGTGGAGATGGGGTGCCATGGGAAGATCCTGAGCGAGTCTGCAGGCGCAGCTTCTGTCCAAAGAGAGCGGTGCCTTCCATCAGCTCAATGGTGAAGGGCACCGACTCGGGATGCTTGAACTCCACAAAGGCAAAGTTCTTTTTTTCCCCTGTGGCTTTGTCCTCAGGAATGTGCACCTTCACCAGCGGCCCCGCCTGAAATGGAGGACTGGGGCATTGAATGCAGCTAACAAGAAATAGTAGTAAATTAATGAATGGATGAAGGGGATAAACATTTTTCTTGTAATGGATAGAGATATCAGCAAACACAGACACACACACACCAACACGCATTCCCTCCTATTTCTCATGCACACACACACACACACACACACACACACACACACACACACACACAGATACACACACACACACACACACACACTCACATCATTCCATCTACCCCCAACCGCACACACACACACACACACACACACACACACTCACACACAGTACACATACACTTTTACAGCACATGGAAAACAAACATACACAGCACTGGTAAACACACACATACATCAACACACACTTACACAGTATATGCAAACACACACACCCACACACACACACATACACTTTTACACACACACATACACACACAGCACATGAACACACACACACACACTCACTCAAAACTGTTATTTCATCATCTGAACTCGCTGTAATTACTCTAAACACAAATAATTAATGCACAAGTTCAGGAAACATCGTCCGATTGACTGTCTTATACCAAAGGGGAAGTACAAATACTCGGAAACCGACTCGCACTTGTCTGCAACAAACGTTGAGTCTGTAAGCGTCGTCCAGCAGGAATTTGTTGTATTTTGAAGCCCAGGCGTTCGTATGGTAATACCTTAACGACGCAACTGTGATCACTTTAAGGTGTATACAAACAACTCACCTGCAAAAAAAGCTCATATAGCAGCATATCCGTCACTTTTCGAGACAGATTTCCAACAAAAAGCGTGCGATGAGCAGAGCCCGACATCATGCGGTATTTCAAACAGCGGAAGTGACCAGGAAAGCACCGACTCTTTCCGCGTCACTTCCGGTTTAGCATCGCAGGGATAGGAAAAAAGAAGAAGAAAAGACTGAGCGAAATAGACAATTTACTAAAACAGCCCTAGCCTATTACTAGTACAGACCGGAGACGCACATGCCCCATAGGACGATAGGTACTGCTTCAACTGCCAGTGACACTACAACAAGCTATCTAAGTCTATACACTATCACTATCGCTGAAATGGTCGAAGTCGGAAACATTCGCGGACACTGTACCCGAGGTACTCTGTCCGGGCGGACACTGTACCCGAGGTACTCTGTCCGGGCGGACACTGTACCCCAGTTTGAAATCTCGGCATTTGAACGAGAACGATGATAGCACTCAGCTCAGACCGCACCCGCCACTCCGCCTGACTTCGTACGCCCGGGGAGTTATGCTAAGATGCGGCCGCGTTAACTTAATGTATCTGCGTTTTGTGACAAACGTCTTGCTCGGCGGTACTGTACTCCATGCACCTTAACGGTCCGCGTGATTCGGGTGTAATCTTCAGCTAAACGACGTTTATTGGGGCAGTCTCGTTCTTGTTCAAATGATTTGTCCACATCAAGCCGAATAATCACGAAGACGCCTGGGTAAAAGTTCCTGCTGTATTATGCAACTGTTATCGCTTTAGCATGAATACAAACAACTCACCTGCAAAAAAAGCTCGTACAGCAGCATATCCGACACTTTTCGGGACAGATTTCCCACAAAAAGCGTGCGATCAGCACAGTCAGACATTTTGTCGTATTTAACACAGCGGAAGTAGTCAGGAGAGATGACTCTCAGCTCGCACTACAGGTCGCAAAGACACATTAGGCGAAAGTGTACAAAGTAACTCCGGAAGGGACGTGCTGAGAATTCAACTCTAAAAAGAGACGGCAAAAGCTTAAGAGATTTACGAAATATTTCGTAAACTGCGAGCTATTTTTGCAAAACAAAATTTAAATGTATTCTGCACAAAACGTACAAATTTTTTGCATTCGTTAAAGACGTCTGAGCGATTTACCTCCCTTACTGATCATTTATAAGAGTCGTACAATTCGCTGATCTACTCTATGGATTGGTACCACTTGGGTTTATAATTATGTTTATTATTATGGAGTGCCTGGTGTCTGTGATATACATATACATTTGATCACGTGTTCAAACAAGTCGACCAAAGCGATGTTCGAGAAACACGACGTCTGCTTAGTCAAATAGCAATCGTCTGCTACGGTTTCAATGGCAGTGCCATGCTAATTACTTGATTGAAACTTTCTAATACACTCCTTGTGTACCTGAAAAAAATACAATCGAAAGGAAAGTGCAGAAATAAGAAAACAGCTTTCTTTTAGCGCCGCAGCTGACAACAATTTTGGCCTAATTTTTGGTCCGCCCGAGGTTACCTCCCCCTTGACCACATTTCTCACTCGATTTGGGGGGGGAGGGGGGGAGAGAGAGAGAGAGAGAGAGAGAGAGAGAGAGAGAGAGAGAGAGAGAGAGAGAGAGAGAGAGAGAGAGAGAGAGAGAGAGAGAGAGCGAACGAACGAACGAACGAACTTTATTTTACAAGGGTAGTGAATTAGGCAGTAGTGCCTTTCTTACATTCAGCCCTTGAGGCAAAATATTCAAATGTGGTGAGAGAGAGAGAGAGAGAGAGAGAGAGAGAGAGAGAGAGAGAGAGAGAGAGAGAGAGAGAGAGAGAGAGAGAGAGAGAGAGAACGAACGAACGAACGAACTTATTTTTACAAGGGTAGTGAATTAGGCAGTAGTGCCTTTCTTACATTCAGCCCTTGAGGCAAAATATTCAAATGTGGTGGAGGAGAGAGAGAGAGTGAGAGAGAGAGAGAGGAGAGAGAGAGGGGGGGGGGGTAGCTGGGAAAGGAGGGAGGAAGGGAAGAGAGTAAGAGGGTTTGGTGGGTTGATACGAGAGGAGTGGGGGGAGGGAGGAGAGTGGAGGAGAGGAGAGAGGGAGAGCGAGAGAGTAGTGGAGAGGGGCGGGAGAGAGGGAGGGCGAGGGGGAGGGAGAGGGGGGGGAATGAGGGGGAGGGAGAGATGAGGGAAGGAGAGAGGGAGGGGGAGAGAGGAGGAGGAGGAACGGAGAGGGGTGAAGAGGAGAGAGAGGGAGAGGAGGGGAGAGGGAGGAAGGAGGGGGGAGGAGGAAGGAGATGGGAGGAGGAGGGTGGGAGAGAGGGAGGAGGAGGCGAGGAGAAGAGAGGAGAGGAGGAGAGAGACGGAGGGAGACGGGGGGAGCAGAGAGGAGAGAGGGAGGAGAGAGGAGAAGGAGGAGGGAGGAGAGGAGAGAAGAGAGGAGGAAAGAGAGGAGGGAGAAGAGGAGAGGAGGAGGAGCAGGAGGAGAGAGGAAAAGGAGAGAGGAGGAAGAGAGGAGAGAGGAGAAAGTGGAGGAGAGGAGAGGGAGAGAGGAGAGGAGAGGAGAGGAGAGAGAGGAGGAGAGGAGGAGGAGGAGGAGAGGAGAAGAGGAGGAGAGGAGGAGGAGGAGGGAGAGAAGGAGGAGGAGAGGAGGAGGAGGAGAGGAGGAGAGGAGGAGAGGAGAGGAGGAGGAGAGGAGAGGAGGAGGAGAGGAGGAGAGAAGGAGAGGAGGCGAGGAGGCGAGGAGGAGAGGAGGAGGAGAGGAGAGAGAGGAGGAGGAGAGGAGGAAGAGGAGGAGGAGAGGAGGAGGAGGAGAGAGAGAGGAGAGGAGGAGGAGGAGGAGGAGAGGAGAGAGGAGGAGAGAGAGGAGAGGTGAGAGGAGGAGGAGAGAGGAGAGAGGAGGTGGGGAGAGGAGAGGAGAAGGAGGAGGAAGAGGAGAGAGGAGAAGAGGAGGACGAGGAGAGAGGAGAAGAGGAGGAGAGGAGGAAGAGGAGGAGAGGAGGGAGAGAAGGAGAAGGGAGGAGGAGGAGGAGAGAGAGGAGGAGGAGAGAGGAGGAAGAGGAGGAGGAGGAGAGGAGAGGAGGAGAGGAGGAGAAGAGGAGGAGGAGAAGAGGAGGAGAGGGGAGGAAGGAGGAGGAGAGAGAGGAGGAGGAGGAGAGAGAGAGAGGAGGAGGAGGAGGAGGAGGAGGAGGGAGAAGAGAGGAGGAGGAGGGACGGGGAGAGGAAGAGAGGAGAGAAGGAGAGGAGAGAAGGAGAAGAGGGACGGGGAGAGGAAGAGAGGAGAGAAGGAGAAGAGGAGAAGGGGAGGAGGAGGAGAGGAGAGAGGAGAGGAGAAGAGAGAGAGGAAGGAGGAGGAGGGAGAAGAGAGAGGAGAGGAGGAAGGAGAGAGGAAGAGGAGAGGAGAGGAAGAGGAGAAGAAGAGAGAGGAAGAGAGGAGAGGAGAGAGGAAGGAGAGAGGGAGGAGAGGAAGGAGAGAGGGAGGGGAGGAGGAGGGAGAGAGGAGGAGAGGAGAGGAGAAGGAGGAGAGGAAGGAGAGAGGAGGAGAGGAGGAAGAGAGAGGGGAGACGAGGAGGAGAGGAGGGAGAGGAGGAGAGAGAGGAAGGAAAGAGGGGAGAGGGAGAGAGGAGGGAGGAGAGAGGAGAGAGAGGAGGAGGAGGAAGGAGGGAAGAAGGAGGGAGGAAGGAGGATGGAGGAGAGAGGAAGGAGGAGGGAGAGAGAGAGGAGGAGGAGAGGAGAGGAAGAGGGAGGGAGGAAGAAGAGGAGAGGAGAGAGGAGGAAGGGGAGAGGAGGAGAGAGGAGAGAGGAGGAGAGAAGGAGGAGGAGGAAGAGAGGAGAGAGAGAGGAGGAGAGAGGAGAGAGGAGGAGAGGAGGAGAGAGGAGAGGAGGAGAGAGAGGGAGAGAGGAGAGGGAGAGGAGAAGGAGGAGGGAGAGGAGAAGAGAGGAGGAGGAGGAGGAAGAGGGAGGAGGAGAAGAAGGAAGAGGAGAAGAGAGAGGAGGAGGAGGAGAGAGAGGAGGAGGAGAAGAGAGAGGAGGAGGAGAAGAGGAAGGAGGAGGAGAAGAGAGGAGAGAGGAGGAGGAGGGAGAAGAGAGGAGGAGGAGGAGGAGGAGGAGGAGGAGAGAGGGAGGAGGAGGAGAGGAGAGAGGAGAGGAGGAGGGGAGGAGAATCGCGGAGGAGGAGGAGGAGAGGGGAGAGGAGGGGAGAGGGAGGAGGAGAAGAGGAGGAGGAGGAGAGGAAGGAGGGAGGAGAGAGGAGGAGAGAAGGAGGAGGAGGAGAGGAGGGGAGGAGGAGGAGAGAGGAGAGGAGGAGGAGAGGGATGAGGAGGAGGAGAGGGAGGAGGAGAGAGGAGGAGAGGAGAGAGAGAGAGGAGGAGAGGGGAGGAGGAGGAGGAGAGAAGGAGGGAGGAGAGGAGAAGGAGGAGGAGGAGGAGAGAGGGAGGAGGAGAAGAGGAGGGAGGAGGAGAGGAGAGAGAGAGGAAGGAGAGGAGGAGGAGAGAAGAGAGAGGAGAGGAGAGGGGAGGAGGAGAGAGGAGAGGATGAGAAGGAAGAGAGGGAGGAGAAGGAGAGGAGAGAGGAGAAGAGGAGAGGGGAGAGGAAGGAGAAGGAAAGAGGAGGAGAGGAGGAAGAGAGAGGGAGGAGAAGGAGGAGAGAGAGAGGAGAGAGGAGAAGAGGAGGAGAGGAAGGAGGAGGCGGGAGAGGGAGAGACGAGAGAGAGGAGGAGAGGGAGAGAAGAGAGAGAGGAGGAGGATAGGGAGAGGAGGAGAGGCGGAGGGGAGAGAAGGAGAGAGGAGGGAGAGGAGAGGAGGAGGAGAGGAGAGAGGAGGAGGAGAGAGAGGAGAGAGGAGAGAGGAGAGGAGAGAGGAGGAGGGAGAGAGGAGAGGAGGGAGGAGAAGGAGAGGAGAGGAGAGGAGGAGGGAGAGAAGAGAGGAGAGAGAGGAGAAGAGAGGAGGAGAAGAGGGAGAGGAGAGGAGGAGAGAGAGAGGAAGGAAGGGAGAAGAAGAGGAGAGAGGGAGGAGGAGAGAGAGGAGGAGGGAGAGGGAGAGGAGAGGAGGAGAGAGAGGAGAGAGAGAGGGGAAGGAGAGGAGAGAGGGAGAGAGAGAAGAGGAGGAGGAGAGAGAGAGGGAGAAGGGAGGAGAGAGGAGGAGGAGAAAGAGGAGAAGGAGGAGAGAGAGGGGAGAGAGGAGAGGGGAGAGGGAGGAGAGGGGAGGAGAAGAGAGGAGGAGATGAGGAAGAGGAGAGAGGAGGAGAGAGAGAGGAGAGAGCGAGAGAGGAGGAGGGAGGAGAGGAGAGGAGAGATAGGAGAGGAGGAGAGGAGAGAGAGTGAGGAGAGGGGAGAGAGAAGAAGAGGAGGAAGGAGAGAGGAGGAGAAGAGGAGAGGGAGGAGAGGGAGAGAGAGAAGAGGAGGAGGGAGAGGGGAGAGGAGAAAGAGAGTGGAGGAGAGTAGAGGAGAAAGAAGAAGAGAGGAGAGAGAAGGAGAGAGGAGGAAAGAGAGAGAGGAGGTAGAGAGGAGGAAGAGGAAGGAGGGAATAGAAGGGAGAGGGGAAAGAAAGAGAGGAGAGAGGAGGGGAGAGAAGAGGGAGGAGAGGAGGGAGAGAGAGAGAAGGGAGAGAGAGAAGGAGAGGAGGAGAGAAGAGGAGAGGGGGGGAGGAGAGGAGAGAGAGGGAGAAGAGAAAGAGAGGAGGGGAAGGAGAAGAGGAGAGAGGAAGAGGGAGAGGGAGAGAAGGAGAGAGAGAGGAGAGAGGGAAGAGAGAGAAGAGGGAGGGGAGAGGGAGAGAGGAGAAGGAGAGGAGAGAGAGAGAGAGAGAGAGAGACGGAGGGGAGAGAGGAAGAGGAGATGAGAGAGAGGAAGAGGGTAGGAGAGAGGAGAGGAGAGAGGGAGAGGAAGAGGAAGGTAGAGGAGGAGGGGAGAGGAGGAAGGAAGAGGGAGAATGAAGAGGAGGAGAGAGAAGAGGAAGAGAGGGGAAGGGGAGAGAGAGAGAGGAAGGAGAGAGAGGAGAGAGAGAGAGAGGGCAGGAGAGAGGGAGAGGAGAAGGAGAGAGAGAAGGGAGAGAGAGGGGGAGGGAGGAGAGGAGGAGGAAGGGGAGGAGAGGAGGGGAGGAGGGGAGAGGAGGAGGAGGAGAGGAAGAGGAGAGAGGAGAGGAGGAGAGGAGGAGAGGGACGGAGGAGAGAGGAGGAGGAGAGGTGAGGAGGAGGAGAGGAGAGAGGAAGGAAGGGAAGAGAAGGGGAGGAGAGGAAGGAAGAGGAGGAGAGAGGAGGAGGAGAGAGAGGGAGAGGAGGAGAGAGGAGGAGAAGGGAGGAGGGGAGGAGAGGAGAGAGGAGGAGGAGGAGGAGGAGGAAAGGGAGAAGAAAAGGGAGGAGGAGAGGAAGGGAGGAGAGAAGGGGAGGAGAAGAGAGAAGAGGAGGGAGGAAGCAGGAGAGGATGAGGGGAGAGAAGGAAGGAGAGGAGGAAGGAGAGGAGGAAGGAGAGGAGGGAGGAGGAGGAGAGGAGAGGAGAAGGGAGAGGAGGGAGGAGAGAGAAGAAGGAGAAGGAGAGAGGAGAGAGGAGGAGGAGAGGAAGGAGGAAGAGGATAGAGAGAGGAGGAAGGAAGAGAGAGGAGAGGGAGGAGGGGAGGAGAGAGGGAGAAGGAAGAGAGGAGAGGAGAGAGGAAGGAGAAAGGAGAGGAGGAGAGAAGAGGGAAGAGAGAGAGAGGGGAGAGGAAGGAGAGAGAGAGGAGGAGGAGAGAGAGACGGAAGGAGAGAGGAGAGAGAGAGAGAGAAGAGAGAGGGGGAAGAGAAGAGAGAGAGGAAAGAGAGAGAGGGGAGGAGAGAGGAGAGAGAGGGAAGAGGTAGGAGAGAGAGAGAGAGAGAAGAGAGGAAAGCAGAGGAGAGGAGAGAGAGAGGAGAAGATGAGAGAGAAGGGAGAAGAGGGATGAGAGAGAGAGAGGAGGAGAAGAG
>JAWQFJ010011144.1:2500-15954 GCA_034096865.1 Theodoxus fluviatilis
CGTGGGCGCGTTGCTTACGCTAGGAATCTTGCGAGATCTTGGCGAGGAATAGGCCGGTGTCAACATGTGTCAACATAATGAAAGCAGATGTAAAGGCAGTCAGATGTAAAGGCAGTCAGATGTAAAGGCAGTCAGATGTAAAGGCAGTCAGATGTAAAGGCAGTCAGATGTAAAGACAGTCAGACGTAAAGACAGTCAGATGTAAAGGCAGTCAGATAAAAAGGCAGTCAGATGTAAAGGTAGTCAGATGTAAAGGCAGTCAGATGTAAAGGCAGTCAGATGTAAAGGCAGTCAGATGTAAAGGCAGTCAGATGTAAGGCAGTCAGATGTAAGGCAGTCGACGTAGACAGTCAGATGTAAAGGCAGTCAGATGTAAAGCAGCAGTAAGGCAGTCAGATGTAAAGGCAGTCAGGTGTAAAGGCAGTCAGATGTAAAGGCAGTCAGATGTAAAGGCAGTCAGATGTAAAGGCAGTCAGATGTAAAGGCAGTCAGATGTTAAGGCAGTCAGATGTAAAGGCAGTCAGGTGTAAAGGCAGTCAGATGTAAAGGCAGTCAGATGTAAAGGCAGTCAGATGTAAAGGCAGTCAGATGTAAAGGCAGTCAGATGTAAAGGCAGTCAGGTGTAAAGGCAGTCAGATGTAAAGGCAGTCAGATGTAAAGGCAGTCAGATGTAAAGGCAGTCAGATGTAAAGGCAGTCAGATGTAAAGGCAGTCAGATGTAAAGGCAGTCAGATGTAAAGGCAGTCAGTGTAAAGGCAGTCAGATGTAAAGGCAGTCAGATGTAAAGGCAGTCAGATGTAAAGGCAGTCAGATGTAAAGGCAGTCAGATGTAAAGGCAGTCAGATGTAAAGGCAGTCAGATGTAAAGGCAGTCAGATGTAAAGGCAGTCAGATGTAAGGCAGTCAGATGTAAAGGCAGTCAGATGTAAAGGCAGTCAGATGTAAGGCAGTCAGATGTAAAGGCAGTCAGATGTAAAGGCAGTCAGATGTAAAGGCAGTCAGATGTAAAGGCAGTCAGATGTAAAGGCAGTCAGATGTAAAGGCAGTCAGATGTAAAGGCAGTCAGATGTAAAGGCAGTCAGATGTAAAGGCAGTCAGATGTAAAGGCAGTCAGATGTAAAGGCAGTCAGATGTAAAGGCAGTCAGATGTAAAGGCAGTCAGATGTAAAGGCAGTCAGATGTAAAGGCAGTCAGATGTAAAGGCAGTCAGATGTAAAGGCAGTCAGATGTAAAGGCAGTCAGATGTAAAGGCAGTCAGATGTAAAGGCAGTCAGATGTAAAGGCAGTCAGATGTAAAGGCAGTCAGATGTAAAGGCAGTCAGATGTAAAGGCAGTCAGATGTAAAGGCAGTCAGATGTAAAGGCAGTCAGATGTAAAGGCAGTCAGATGTAAAGGCAGTCAGATGTAAAGGCAGTCAGATGTAAAGGCAGTCAGATGTAAAGGCAGTCAGATGTAAAGGCAGTCAGATGTAAAGGCAGTCAGATGTAAAGGCAGTCAGATGTAAAGGCAGTCAGATGTAAAGGCAGTCAGATGTAAAGGCAGTCAGATGTAAAGGCAGTCAGATGTAAAGGCAGTCAGATGTAAAGGCAGTCAGATGTAAAGGCAGTCAGATGTAAAGGCAGTCAGATGTAAAGGCAGTCAGATGTAAAGGCAGTCAGATGTAAAGGCAGTCAGATGTAAAGGCAGTCAGATGTAAAGGCAGTCAGATGTAAAGGCAGTCAGATGTAAAGGCAGTCAGATGTAAAGGCAGTCAGATGTAAAGGCAGTCAGATGTAAAGGCAGTCAGATGTAAAGGCAGTCAGATGTAAAGGCAGTCAGATGTAAAGGCAGTCAGATGTAAAGGCAGTCAGATGTAAAGGCAGTCAGATGTAAAGGCAGTCAGATGTAAAGGCAGTCAGATGTAAAGGCAGTCAGATGTAAAGGCAGTCAGATGTAAAGGCAGTCAGATGTAAAGGCAGTCAGATGTAAAGGCAGTCAGATGTAAAGGCAGTCAGATGTAAAGGCAGTCAGATGTAAAGGCAGTCAGATGTAAAGGCAGTCAGATGTAAAGGCAGTCAGATGTAAAGGCAGTCAGATGTAAAGGCAGTCAGATGTAAAGGCAGTCAGATGTAAAGGCAGTCAGATGTAAAGGCAGTCAGATGTAAAGGCAGTCAGATGTAAAGGCAGTCAGATGTAAAGGCAGTCAGATGTAAAGGCAGTCAGATGTAAAGGCAGTCAGATGTAAAGGCAGTCAGATGTAAAGGCAGTCAGATGTAAAGGCAGTCAGATGTAAAGGCAGTCAGATGTAAAGGCAGTCAGATGTAAAGGCAGTCAGATGTAAAGGCAGTCAGATGTAAAGGCAGTCAGATGTAAAGGCAGTCAGATGTAAAGGCAGTCAGATGTAAAGGCAGTCAGATGTAAAGGCAGTCAGATGTAAAGGCAGTCAGATGTAAAGGCAGTCAGATGTAAAGGCAGTCAGATGTAAAGGCAGTCAGATGTAAAGGCAGTCAGATGTAAAGGCAGTCAGATGTAAAGGCAGTCAGATGTAAAGGCAGTCAGATGTAAAGGCAGTCAGATGTAAAGGCAGTCAGATGTAAAGGCAGTCAGATGTAAAGGCAGTCAGGTGTAAAGGCAGTCAGATGTAAAGGCAGTCAGATGTAAAGGCAGTCAGATGTAAAGGCAGTCAGATGTAAAGGCAGTCAGATGTAAAGGCAGTCAGATGTAAAGGCAGTCAGATGTAAAGGCAGTCAGATGTAAAGGCAGTCAGATGTAAAGGCAGTCAGATGTAAAGGCAGTCAGATGTAAAGGCAGTCAGATGTAAAGGCAGTCAGATGTAAAGGCAGTCAGATGTAAAGGCAGTCAGATGTAAAGGCAGTCAGATGTAAAGGCAGTCAGATGTAAAGGCAGTCAGATGTAAAGGCAGTCAGATGTAAAGGCAGTCAGATGTAAAGGCAGTCAGATGTAAAGGCAGTCAGATGTAAAGGCAGTCAGATGTAAAGGCAGTCAGATGTAAAGGCAGTCAGGTGTAAAGGCAGTCAGATGTAAAGGCAGTCAGATGTAAAGGCAGTCAGATGTAAAGGCAGTCAGATGTAAAGGCAGTCAGATGTAAAGGCAGTCAGATGTAAAGGCAGTCAGATGTAAAGGCAGTCAGATGTAAAGGCAGTCAGATGTAAAGGCAGTCAGATGTAAAGGCAGTCAGATGTAAAGGCAGTCAGATGTAAAGGCAGTCAGATGTAAAGGCAGTCAGATGTAAAGGCAGTCAGATGTAAAGGCAGTCAGATGTAAAGGCAGTCAGTGTAAAGGCAGTCAGATGTAAAGGCAGTCAGGTGTAAAGGCAGTCAGATGTAAAGGCAGTCAGATGTAAAGGCAGTCAGATGTAAAGGCAGTCAGATGTAAAGGCAGTCAGATGTAAAGGCAGTCAGATGTAAAGGCAGTCAGATGTAAAGGCAGTCAGATGTAAAGGCAGTCAGATGTAAAGGCAGTCAGATGTAAAGGCAGTCAGATGTAAAGGCAGTCAGATGTAAAGGCAGTCAGATGTAAAGGCAGTCAGATGTAAAGGCAGTCAGTGTAAAGGCAGTCAGATGTAAAGGCAGTCAGATGTAAAGGCAGTCAGATGTAAAGGCAGTCAGATGTAAAGGCAGTCAGATGTAAAGGCAGTCAGATGTAAAGGCAGTCAGATGTAAAGGCAGTCAGATGTAAAGGCAGTCAGATGTAAAGGCAGTCAGGTGTAAAGGCAGTCAGATGTAAAGGCAGTCAGATGTAAAGGCAGTCAGATGTAAAGGCAGTCAGATGTAAAGGCAGTCAGATGTAAAGGCAGTCAGATGTAAAGGCAGTCAGATGTAAAGGCAGTCAGATGTAAAGGCAGTCAGATGTAAAGGCAGTCAGATGTAAAGGCAGTCAGATGTAAAGGCAGTCAGATGTAAAGGCAGTCAGATGTAAAGGCAGTCAGATGTAAAGGCAGTCAGATGTAAAGGCAGTCAGATGTAAAGGCAGTCAGATGTAAAGGCAGTCAGATGTAAAGGCAGTCAGATGTAAAGGCAGTCAGATGTAAAGGCAGTCAGATGTAAAGGCAGTCAGATGTAAAGGCAGTCAGATGTAAAGGCAGTCAGATGTAAAGGCAGTCAGATGTAAAGGCAGTCAGATGTAAAGGCAGTCAGATGTAAAGGCAGTCAGATGTAAAGGCAGTCAGATGTAAAGGCAGTCAGATGTAAAGGCAGTCAGATGTAAAGGCAGTCAGATGTAAAGGCAGTCAGATGTAAAGGCAGTCAGATGTAAAGGCAGTCAGATGTAAAGGCAGTCAGATGTAAAGGCAGTCAGATGTAAAGGCAGTCAGATGTAAAGGCAGTCAGATGTAAAGGCAGTCAGATGTAAAGGCAGTCAGATGTAAAGGCAGTCAGATGTAAAGGCAGTCAGATGTAAAGGCAGTCAGATGTAAAGGCAGTCAGATGTAAAGGCAGTCAGATGTAAAGGCAGTCAGATGTAAAGGCAGTCAGATGTAAAGGCAGTCAGATGTAAAGGCAGTCAGATGTAAAGGCAGTCAGATGTAAAGGCAGTCAGATGTAAAGGCAGTCAGATGTAAAGGCAGTCAGATGTAAAGGCAGTCAGATGTAAAGGCAGTCAGATGTAAAGGCAGTCAGATGTAAAGGCAGTCAGATGTAAAGGCAGTCAGATGTAAAGGCAGTCAGATGTAAAGGCAGTCAGATGTAAAGGCAGTCAGATGTAAAGGCAGTCAGATGTAAAGGCAGTCAGATGTAAAGGCAGTCAGATGTAAAGGCAGTCAGATGTAAAGGCAGTCAGATGTAAAGGCAGTCAGATGTAAAGGCAGTCAGATGTAAAGGCAGTCAGATGTAAAGGCAGTCAGATGTAAAGGCAGTCAGATGTAAAGGCAGTCAGATGTAAAGGCAGTCAGATGTAAAGGCAGTCAGATGTAAAGGCAGTCAGATGTAAAGGCAGTCAGATGTAAAGGCAGTCAGATGTAAAGGCAGTCAGATGTAAAGGCAGTCAGATGTAAAGGCAGTCAGATGTAAAGGCAGTCAGATGTAAAGGCAGTCAGATGTAAAGGCAGTCAGATGTAAAGGCAGTCAGATGTAAAGGCAGTCAGATGTAAAGGCAGTCAGATGTAAAGGCAGTCAGATGTAAAGGCAGTCAGATGTAAAGGCAGTCAGATGTAAAGGCAGTCAGATGTAAAGGCAGTCAGATGTAAAGGCAGTCAGATGTAAAGGCAGTCAGATGTAAAGGCAGTCAGATGTAAAGGCAGTCAGATGTAAAGGCAGTCAGATGTAAAGGCAGTCAGATGTAAAGGCAGTCAGATGTAAAGGCAGTCAGATGTAAAGGCAGTCAGATGTAAAGGCAGTCAGATGTAAAGGCAGTCAGATGTAAAGGCAGTCAGATGTAAAGGCAGTCAGATGTAAAGGCAGTCAGATGTAAAGGCAGTCAGATGTAAAGGCAGTCAGATGTAAAGGCAGTCAGATGTAAAGGCAGTCAGATGTAAAGGCAGTCAGATGTAAAGGCAGTCAGATGTAAAGGCAGTCAGATGTAAAGGCAGTCAGATGTAAAGGCAGTCAGATGTAAAGGCAGTCAGATGTAAAGGCAGTCAGATGTAAAGGCAGTCAGATGTAAAGGCAGTCAGATGTAAAGGCAGTCAGATGTAAAGGCAGTCAGATGTAAAGGCAGTCAGATGTAAAGGCAGTCAGATGTAAAGGCAGTCAGATGTAAAGGCAGTCAGATGTAAAGGCAGTCAGATGTAAAGGCAGTCAGATGTAAAGGCAGTCAGATGTAAAGGCAGTCAGATGTAAAGGCAGTCAGATGTAAAGGCAGTCAGATGTAAAGGCAGTCAGATGTAAAGGCAGTCAGATGTAAAGGCAGTCAGATGTAAAGGCAGTCAGATGTAAAGGCAGTCAGATGTAAAGGCAGTCAGATGTAAAGGCAGTCAGATGTAAAGGCAGTCAGATGTAAAGGCAGTCAGATGTAAAGGCAGTCAGATGTAAAGGCAGTCAGATGTAAAGGCAGTCAGATGTAAAGGCAGTCAGATGTAAAGGCAGTCAGATGTAAAGGCAGTCAGATGTAAAGGCAGTCAGATGTAAAGGCAGTCAGATGTAAAGGCAGTCAGATGTAAAGGCAGTCAGATGTAAAGGCAGTCAGATGTAAAGGCAGTCAGATGTAAAGGCAGTCAGATGTAAAGGCAGTCAGATGTAAAGGCAGTCAGATGTAAAGGCAGTCAGATGTAAAGGCAGTCAGATGTAAAGGCAGTCAGATGTAAAGGCAGTCAGATGTAAAGGCAGTCAGATGTAAAGGCAGTCAGATGTAAAGGCAGTCAGATGTAAAGGCAGTCAGATGTAAAGGCAGTCAGATGTAAAGGCAGTCAGATGTAAAGGCAGTCAGATGTAAAGGCAGTCAGATGTAAAGGCAGTCAGATGTAAAGGCAGTCAGATGTAAAGGCAGTCAGATGTAAAGGCAGTCAGATGTAAAGGCAGTCAGATGTAAAGGCAGTCAGATGTAAAGGCAGTCAGATGTAAAGGCAGTCAGATGTAAAGGCAGTCAGATGTAAAGGCAGTCAGATGTAAAGGCAGTCAGATGTAAAGGCAGTCAGGTGTAAAGGCAGTCAGATGTAAAGGCAGTCAGATGTAAAGGCAGTCAGGTGTAAAGGCAGTCAGATGTAAAGGCAGTCAGATGTAAAGGCAGTCAGATGTAAAGGCAGTCAGATGTAAAGGCAGTCAGATGTAAAGGCAGTCAGGTGTAAAGGCAGTCAGATGTAAAGGCAGTCAGATGTAAAGGCAGTCAGATGTAAAGGCAGTCAGATGTAAAGGCAGTCAGATGTAAAGGCAGTCAGATGTACAGGCAGTCAGATGTAAAGGCAGTCAGATGTAAAGGCAGTCAGATGTAAAGGCAGTCAGATGTAAAGGCAGTCAGATGTAAAGGCAGTCAGATGTAAAGGCAGTCAGATGTAAAGGCAGTCAGATGTAAAGGCAGTCAGATGTAATGGCAGTCAGATGTAAAGGCAGTCAGGTGTAAAGGCAGTCAGATGTAAAGGCAGTCAGATGTAAAGGCAGTCAGATGTAAAGGCAGTCAGATGTAAAGGCAGTCAGGTGTAAAGGCAGTCAGGTGTAAAGGCAGTCAGATGTAAAGGCAGTCAGATGTAAAGGCAGTCAGATGTAAAGGCAGTCAGATGTAAAGGCAGTCAGATGTAAAGGCAGTCAGGTGTAAAGGCAGTCAGATGTAAAGGCAGTCAGATGTAAAGGCAGTCAGATGTAAAGGCAGTCAGATGTAAAAGGCAGTCAGGTGTAAAGGCAGTCAGGTGTAAAGGCAGTCAGATGTAAAGGCAGTCAGATGTAAAGGCAGTCAGATGTAAAGGCAGTCAGATGTAAAGGCAGTCAGGTGTAAAGGCAGTCAGATGTAAAGGCAGTCAGATGTAAAGGCAGTCAGATGTAAAGGCAGTCAGATGTAAAGGCAGTCAGATGTAAAGGCAGTCAGATGTAAAGGCAGTCAGGTGTAAAGGCAGTCAGATGTAAAGGCAGTCAGATGTAAAGGCAGTCAGATGTAAAGGCAGTCAGATGTAAAGGCAGTCAGATGTAAAGGCAGTCAGATGTAAAGGCAGTCAGATGTAAAGGCAGTCAGGTGTAAAGGCAGTCAGGTGTAAAGGCAGTCAGGTGTAAAGGCAGTCAGATGTAAAGGCAGTCAGGTGTAAAGGCAGTCAGATGTAAAGGCAGTCAGGTGTAAAGGCAGTCAGATGTAAAGGCAGTCAGATGTAAAGGCAGTCAGATGTAAAGGCAGTCAGATGTAAAGGCAGTCAGGTGTAAAGGCAGTCAGGTGTACAGGCAGTCAGATGTAAAGGCAGTCAGACGTAAAGGCAGTCAGATGTAAAGGCAGTCAGGGGTAAAGGCAGTCAGGGGTAAAGGCAGTCAGGTGTAAAGGCAGTCAGATGTAAAGACAGTCAGATGTAAAGGCAGTCAGATGTAATGGCAGTCAGATGTAAAGGCAGTCAGGTGTAAAGGCAGTCAGGGGTAAAGGCAGTCAGGTGTAAAGGCAGTCAGATGTAAAGGCAGTCAGATGTAAAGGCAGTCAGGTGTATAGGCAGTCAGGTGTAAAGGCAGTCAGATGTAAAGGCAGTCAGATGTAAAGGCAGTCAGATGTAAATGCAGTCAGGTGTAAAGGCAGTCAGATGTAAAGGCAGTCAGGGGTAAAGGCAGTCAGATGTAAAGGCAGTCAGATGTAAAGGCAGTCAGACGTAAAGGCAGTCAGATGTAAAGGCAGTCAGGGGTAAAGGCAGTCAGGTGTAAAGGCAGTCAGATGTAAAGGCAGTCAGACGTAAAGGCAGTCAGATGTAAAGGCAGTCAGATGTAAAGGCAGTCAGGTGTAAAGGCAGTCAGATGTAAAGGCAGTCAGATGTAAAGGCAGTCAGGGGTAAAGGCAGTCAGGTGTAAAGGCAGTCAGATGTAAAGGCAGTCAGATGTAAAGGCAGTCAGGTGTAAAGGCAGTCAGGTGTAAAGGCAGTCAGATGTTGGACACATATGGACACTACCCTGTTATTTGCCACCTAGGAAGGCTAAGCAAAGCGCCCCAGCTAGCAGCAGAAAGAAACTGAAGTCGGTGCTAATATGGCGACGAAAAACATACAGCGTGTAGTCGTGGAGAGCGTTAGATGAGACTGTTACTTCGACGAAGTAGGCGGAAGCGTAGCCCAATCACAGCAGGCCTTAAGGAAATGCGCTTCGAGCAGCTTGTGCTGTTGCTGGGAAAAAACATTTTAAACGAACTTTGGCGTGGTCACCCCCCACCTGGCTGCATGCTCCCCCGGGGTGTACAATGCAGAAATGTGGATGGAGCGATAGTGCGGTTAGCCCGATGACCAGGGGGTAAAACTGTGCGGTTTGAGCATCCATTGATGGGTGAAAAGGCGTTACATAAAAAGATACTTTACCCTTATCTTTACCCAGTGCCTACGGCCCAGGATCCCAAGCGCTGTATGAACTGCAATGGAATCAGGGAACCTTCAAACTGCCTCAGCGTGGCCTTGTGTGGGCAGGATGAGGTGAGTTACGTCCCCTTATCCTCTCTCCTGTCTTTCCTATTGAGGCTCGTTCAAGAGAACTAGCGCTCCATCCAGCGCTCTGCGAGCCCATAGTCTATGAATATCTTACACTTGTCTTTAGTTTGTTGTGAAACCTCCCTTGGTGTAAATGTGGAGAAAGTGCTGCTTACACTGCAAATCACCTCAGTTATTTCGACACAATTTTCCATTGCATCGGTGCCTAGCCTTGCTGCACAGCTGCAGCACAACCTATCTAATCTAGGAGCGAACAGTCTGTAGCCGCTGGTTTGCTCATGTGGTTGCTATGCGCGCTCCGCGACGATGAGAGTGCATCGTGGAAGCCATCTTGGCTGGCGCTCGGTTGTGTAAAGGCGGTCACGAGTGCCATGTTGGGCTGGCCGCGCGCATAACGCAGCGCTGCGTACAACTCATCCCATTCAGAAACGGTGTTCACCATCTTAAAGAGTCTTATATTCTCGTTTTAGAATGACTACATCATTCAAATTCGACCGAGGGCACGATGCGACTCATTTGTGGATGCGAGGTCAAATATGTTACGACTTTGCACTACAAAATGAGTCGCTTGGTGCCTTACGTCATGTCAACACTGAACAGCAGCAGTTCTAATGCAATTTCCCTTTTTTAATGCGGTATTTAAGTAGATAATCGAATTTCCATACTGACTCTACTTTGTTGCTGCTGCTGCTGCTGCTGCTACTGCTGTTACTGCTGCTGCTGCTGCTGCTGCTGTTACTGCTGTTACTGCTGCTGCTGCTGCTGCTGCTGCTGTTACTGCTGCTGCTGCTGCTGCTGCTGCTGCTGCTGCTGCTGCTGCTGCTGCTGTTACTGCTGCTGCTGCTGCTGCTGCTCGTGCCATTGTTGTTGTTACCGTCGTCGTGAAATTCGTTGTCGTCGTAGTTGTCGTGAGGAACTTCAAGCCTTGTATATGTATATGATGGAGTATTATCACATGCTTCTGTACCGACCTCATGTAACAATGTCAACTCTCTTTCGACTTCAGTCCTGTCACGTCTTTGAATACCTTGATAACGTAAAGCCAATCTTCCAGATGGGATGTGAGGCGAAAGAGGTGAGCAT
Source organism: Theodoxus fluviatilis (assembly GCA_034096865.1). Taxonomy (NCBI): domain Eukaryota; kingdom Metazoa; phylum Mollusca; class Gastropoda; order Cycloneritida; family Neritidae; genus Theodoxus; species Theodoxus fluviatilis. The sequence goes on from JAWQFJ010011144.1 coordinate 12,605, forward strand.
TTTTTTCATATCGTCCGTGCATCTGTTATTCCTTGAACAGCCACTCAGACCTTCCCATCACACATTTCACTTTCTTTCAAATGTATATGCGATCTGGGTTAGCATTCGTTTTGAGTGATAACAGTTTCTGTGTCTCACCACACGTCTTAACCACAACGGTGCTTAGTTAGAGGACGCTGATGCCGTACACAGTGTTCAGACACACAATTCAGGCTCCGCGTGCAGCATTTTGACCACTGGCCGAAACTAGCGCGATGTTCTACCAGTTTATTTCTTCTCCAGTTTGCAAAGAAAACGTTCGTTTGAAAACTTCCTGACACGCATGCACAGAAATCGTCACCAAACAACAATAGCAAGTTTCAAGGAATCGCAAAACCGTTTGCCGAGGTCACGTGAACGAATTAATCACTCTCGTTCGAAGAAGTGGAGAAAGTGGTTTGAGACAGAAAATTCGGTCATGTGACATATGTTGCAGTAGATTAAGCCATCGCGCGCAGCATATTTATATCTTGCGGAGAAATCAACATATATATATATATGATTATTTGAGCCGTGATTATCCGCCTTAGCGGACTCTCTTTCCGTGGAGTCTCGAAAGTGTCTGTTATTGTCATGGTAACCGAGTTCAGCGGTTGCCAGTGTAGCGAATCACTCAGTAAGCCACATTCTGATTTGAACAATGTGGCGATTTAAGCAAAATATTGATGTGTTCTATAGAAAATTTCAGTAATGAACACTGCCGTTCGGTTTCGATGCTTTGTGTATATGTGTCAGTGATTCTTAATAGTATGTGCGTTTTGCTTGCGAACTGGAGAAAATATGCCAGGCATTTGATTATACATTTATGTGTGAGTGTAAAACAGGTGTCGCCTGCCGGGCCGGGCCTGAAATAAACGAGATTCGAACCTCGCGGGTTCACTCCCCGCCATCGGTCTTACATTTCATCATGTCTGCCCCGCGCAAGGCTTCGGCTCAGTGGGTTGAACTGATCCGACCGACTTTTTGTGGCCGGACATAATTTATTACTGTTTTGCTTTTGATTAATAAAAATAAAGAGAAGCAGTTTTCTTTTAAATAGCTTACAACGACTGAAAGGTTGTAACACTCTATTCGTCCATTCCATTCATCGGTCCACTCCATCTTTCAGTCCTGCGACCTGAATCCTGGCGCCGGAGCCATGGGCAGACGCTACGACTTTTGCCACCGGTGCTGTGACGGGGACCATTGCAATGCGCGGATCTGTTCCCCTCTCTACAACACCACCAACCATGGTGTGTGTGTGTGTGTGTGTGTGTGTGTCTGTGTGTGTATATGAGGGGGGGGGGGGTGTGAGTGTGAGTGTGTATTTGTGCGTGTATGGGATGTATGTGTGTGAGTGTGTGTGTGTGTGTGTGTGTGTGTGTGTATGTGTATGGTGTGTGTGTGTGTGTGTGTGTGTGTGTGCGTGTGCGTGTGTGTGTCTGTGTGTGTGTGTGTGTGTGTGTGTGTGTGTGTGGTGTGTGCTGTGTGTGTGTGCGTGTGTGCTTGTGCGTGCGTGCATGAGTGTGTCAATGGAAAGTAAGCATTACTTGCTAAGTTCATCATCTTTGTGGAATAATGTCTGCATTCATTAAGTCATTCACTTGGTCAATCAGTCACTCATTCAATTCATCCCTCTCACTTCACTCACTCCATTCACTCACTCGCTTGCTCGCTCGCGCACTCACGCATCCACACACCCACGCACCCACTGACTCACTCACTCACTCCACTCCACTCCACTCCAATAATAATAATAATAATAATAACAATAATAATAATAATAATAATAATAATAATAATAATAATAATAATAATAATAATAATAATAATAATAATAATAATAGTTTATTCATAAGCACATGCCTTCCCTTGACAGGCAAGCTCATGGCGTTTACAATCCAAAGAATCAACACTCATACAACCACTCAACACCACATTCCCACCAAAATAAAAAATCGCACAGCGTCACAGTGTCCACAAAATAAGTGACACAGTGTCCACAAAAGAAGTCACACAGTGTCCACAAAATGAGTCACATTGTGTCCGCATAATGAGTCGCACAGTTTCCACAAAATAAGTCACACAGTGTCCACAAAATGAGTCGCACTGTGTCCGCATAATGAGTCGCAGTGCCAGTGGTCTATTTAAGTGGTGTATTATTCCTAATGGAGAATTCCGAGCTCTCTGTTATGGTAAAAACCGTTTTTGAATCGGATGATTTGGTGCTAAGTTCTACGCCATTAAATTGTGCATGCGAGATAATTCATCTTTTCCGTGTGTGTGTGTGTGTGTGTCTGTCTGTGTGTGTGTGTGTGTGAGTGTGTGTGTGTGTGTGTGTGTGTGTGTGTGTGTACATATACGTTTGACCCTAATAACAACTCATTTGAAAACAAATTTAGACGTTGCAGATCGACTTTAATATTCAGGTACTGTTCACAATGCAGCTGGCATCCTAGAGGAAGACTGGGAAAGCACTGCCAAAGACAGGGACAGATGGAGGGCATTGTCAAAGACAGGGACAGATGGAGGGCATTGTCAAAGACAGGGGCAGATGGAGGGCATTGTCAAAGACAGGGACAGATGGAGGGCATTGTCAAAAACAGGGGCAGATGGAGGGCATTGTCAAAGACAGGGGCAGATGGAGGGCATTGTCAAAGACAGGGACAGATGGAGGGCATTGTCAAAGACAGAGACAAATGGAGGGCATTGTCAAAGACAGGGACAGATGGAGGGCATTGTCAAAGACAGGGACAGATGGAGGGCATTGTCAAAGACAGGGACAGATGGAGGGCATTGTCAAAGACAGGGACAGATGGAGGGCATTGTCAAAGACAGGGACAGATGGAGGGCATTGTCAAAGACAGGGACAGATGGAGGGCATTGTCAAAGACAGGGACAGATGGAGGGCATTGTCAAAGACAGGGACAGATGGAGGGCATTGTCAAAGACAGGGACAGATGGAGGGCATTGTCAAAGACAGGGACAGATGGAGGGCATTGTCAAAGCGAGGCGCTGAGCCTTCGAAACAGCTAAAAGAGAGGCCACAGAGGACATGCACAATACGAGGAGAACATCGGTTGTCCACAGCCCCCCTGCCCAGAGACTCCCATGCCCAGTGCAGGCCACAGAGAACAAATGCAATACGAGGAGAACATCGGTTGTCCACAGCCCCCCTGCCCAGAGACTTCCATGCCCAGTGCAGGCCAGAGTGTGTCGCTCAAAGATTGGCCTACACAGTCACCAGAGGGCGTGTCGCTAGAGACTCCCATGCCCAGTGCGTGCCACAGTGTGTCGCTCAAAGATTGGCCTACACAGTCACCAGAGGGCGT